>CM076583.1:679178760-679270482 GCA_034641835.2 Pinus albicaulis
AACTGATCCTAGAAGGAGGAATTCGACCCCTAGAGGCATGGGAAGGGGTTAGGATGGTCTATATGATGTAATTTCTCAATAATTTTCAGAGGTTGGAGAGGTTGGACTCTTGGGAAACTTTTGGCACACTATTGTACATATTTTTCATATTTTGGCTAAGGAAAGATCAGAGGTTTTGCGGCACCTGTTGGGATTCTTGTGGCTTTCAGTTCTTGATGGTGTTTTCTCTCAGTCTATTGTAAGTTATTTCATATTTAATGTATGCCATCCCTTCTTATGCTTCTGAAACTAAATGAATGAGTAGATGAGGTTGAATCCATTGTTTATAGTGCTCAGCCTTTGAATTCGTTTAGTTTTACATGTTTTCACCTGTTTGGAGAGGATCCATGTTCCCTCTTTCCCTCTTCAGCTCCTTGTCGTTCTGATCCATCCATATACCCAATAAAAAGCATCAAGACTATCGCCTACCTCGCCCCAACTCGAATTCTGCAAATATCTGGCCTTATCCCCGGACCCAAAAATTGTTTTTCCCCATTTCTCCAGCAAAAATCGCAAAAAATCAAAATTAAACATTCCTATCTCTTTACTACCCTAAAATCAGTATGCATTGGTCATTATAAGTCATCTCAGCCCCTTTGAAGATCCTTTGCCGAGATAGACCCGGAGAGAGCCCTCTCCTGTCCTCGTAGGGCTAGCTACGAGGCTGAGCGTGGTTTGATGTAGCCTTGAGTTTTACCTTATTTCAGCCTAAGGTAGATTTGAGCGCTAACAGGATCTCTGGCAGTTGCTAAGTTATTCATCTGTAATGATCTTTCAAGGTCAAGATTCCAGGACTATTTTAGGGCCACTTCATTTGGAAAATATGCTAGTTAGAAGAATTATGGAACACCGTTAAGGTTTCTTGACACCCATGTCTCAGACCTCTCATTCCTGGAGGTATAAGATTCATGCCATATGTTTCTAGTCTACTCTCCGAGAATGGTATGCTCCTCCATCATGGTAAATACCTCAACTCGCATCTCAAAAATATTGACACTTCATCATTGGAAATTCGTTATCTTTTGAAGAACATCACCTGAATTAGTGCTCAAAGTACCAAACTTTTCCAGTGTATGCCTGCGGTCTTTTCCCAAAATATTGGAAGAAAAAAAAAACTATTTATTCATGTTGTGGCCCTTGTATAGTCTTGAATATCTATGTGGAGTCATGAAGAAAATATGTGGGAGCTTGCAAAAGTCACAACCTTGCCGATACTCAACACAACAAGCTCCAATATGTGACAAGGTCATGACATTCTTCTAAAGTTATCTAATTAAAGTTAGAGTTTATATCTTCAGAAATCTCAACTTAATTCAGAGATCATGTCTTGAAACTTTTTGGAGCTTACATGCATAGTGCCTGTTCGAAGGGTGTTTATGTTTTTTTTATTTCAATCAATCTTGGAAGATTCCCGTGACCTACTTTCTCTTCATCTATGTTATGCATAACTCTGTGGCAATTCTTGAAAGGTTAAATTCTAAAGAAATTTGTATCACTTGAGTATCACTGTGATATATAATTGGGTTGGTATATCTCATCTAGAATAATTCAGTTATGAGCTTGAACCTAAGGTGGCAATTTCCTAGGCTAATACACTGAGTCTACAAATTTGTAGACATATTGTATGCTCATTCAAAAATTTCTATGGAGCACTTCAAGCTGAATCTTGAAGAATTATTTTCTAAGGATTAATATTTTGGTGATTTTAAAGGCCATCTGCCCCTCCTTCAATAACTGATCTGTGCATCAGATACGAAGCATGAATTTCATTAAGGCAGAGTCTTCAATATTATTTGAGACAAATCTGATGTATCCAGTGAACAAAATTGCACAAATTTAAGGCTAAAAATTCAGTGATCGGATCTGAAACTCACTAAGATGTAGCCCCTTCCTCAGAAGCTTATACGACATATTTTCAATTATGTTAACGATGTGCATTTAAGATATGATAGTATATTTACTGAAGAAACATTTAAAGTGAGTTTCTAAGGCAATCATTCGTGTCAAATTCAGATTTGATTGAGATTTCCCAAGGTTCAAAATTTGAATATTGACTGTATGTTGATCTAAAGCATATCAAAGGTACTAACATTACAGTCAATATATATAGTTGAAGGTTGGTTTGAGGTCTTTAAGGCTTCTCTTCAAGGTCATCTATATCAAGCGTGTCAAAATCTGAAGTACACCTCTTACAGAAAGAAAAGTCAAAGCAAATCACTCTAAGGCAGTTTCGATGTGTATTACTTGGCACCTCCATACAGTCAGGGATATCAGTAACATTGGAGTACAATAGTGTATTCATCCTAAGAAGCATCACCAGTAGTAGCATTTGTTGAAATGGGAAAAATTTCTGGTCCAAGTTTGAGAACTATGGTAAAGGTAGATTGGTTCTGTTTTTTATTGCACACCTGAAGTATTCATACAATAGTAAGGGATTCTAACCTATTGATAGAAAGATTTTTCCCTAAAATAATTTTGTGTTCTAATACAAATGCTAGTGTGTTACTGTTATATTTTTTGTGCCAGTATAGTGACACAACAGGATCATTATAAATATTGCTAGGATTTGCACTTCAAAGATAAGACTAGCTTGAATTGTTTAATGGCAAAGAAGGTTTGCTTGGATGAGGATGGTGCAAGTCCCTTGGTATATTCATTCAGTCAGTAATACTTATGAAATCAGTAATAAGGTTCTATTGATATAGTGCTATTGAGGTCTGTTAGTTGAACAGGCAGAACATGTGAGAGACTTTACTTGTGCATTGTTGAAGTTTGGTAATGGAAAGTTTGCTGATATAGTTGCAGCATGATAATGTCTCGTCTTAAATATGAGGAGAAGATTGAAAAAGGATGAATGTTCAATTGAACTAAGTCTTCAGAGGGAGCTACGGAATCCCTAGCAGAATGGCTTGTCAACTCTTCTTTCCCAATGAAGTTTACAATAGAAAAACCGGATCATAAGACATTGATCTACAGAAGCCGAATGACTATGGATGAATGGACTTGATTAATAGAAGGTTGCAGATAGCCCAATGGTTATGTTTTGGGCGAAGTTACTTTTCCGATCTTCATAGGGATCTATGGTCGGTTTACAGCTATTGATGATGTTTATCCACAGATAAAGATCCTCTCGATGTGAGAGGGAGTTGTCTTAGCCTTGATGCATTTGTTCCTAAAGCTTAAAATTATAATAAAATGGACAAGTTGCTGATCCAAATACATACAACTTGTGAAGGCTCTCATGCTCAATAAGATATCCATGTTAACTATGACCTGTAGTACTCTGCCAAAATTGTTGGATTGGCGAAATGAAAAATGGAAAGAGCACTTCTAGATCCTATATATCTTGGGATACACCTTTATTTTATGGACGAATGAAGGACTAAAGTTTGGTAGAACCACTGAGGCTAAATGAATGAAGCAGCTAGCATGGCCTATTATGAAGAAATTTGAGTCATGCGAGCATGTGTTGGAATCCACTGCTTAACATCAGGTGTCACTTCATTTGATATGGAACAGTGGGGAGCAATCTAGCTCTATCATTGCAGGATGGATGTACAGGCTACCAAAATTCCCTCAAACCCCCTTGGTAAGGATAGATTTAACTTCCTTCAAAGAGAGAGGTTGGGTGTCCTGGAAAGACCCTACTATGAGGGTATCAGTTGAACATTGAGCTCTAGGAGCTCCTTGGGGCATGGGGTACTTATTTGAGCTATAAATGACCCTAAGGTGAGTGTTTCACCTTCCCCTATAAGTGCACAATGTACAGGGTGAGTGGTTCACCTTTCCCTATGACAGCTGACATGTGTGTAGGATAAGTGGTTCACCTTCCCCTACGTTTGCGGACACGTGTGTAGGGTGAGTGGTTCACCTTCCCCAACATATGATGAGATATGCATAGGATGAGTGGTTCACCTTCCCCTACGACATATGAGAAGAATGAGTGGTTCACCTTCTCTTGTGGGTACCCCAATGAGAGATACATTCAGGCATCTGGTTGTGGACGTGTCAGTGGGACATGGTTCATACTTTTCCCCACATGTAGGATTCCCATTCCCTACGATTGATGGTTGACATATCGGTGGGATGTGGTCCATCCTTTCCCCACATGTAGGATCCTTCCTACTATTGTTGGTTTGCATGCATGTAGGACGTGGTTCTTCCATTACCTACTCTCAGTGTTATTCATGTGTGTAGGAGGTGGTTTATCCTTTCCCTACATGTGATTGTGTGTGTTTGTAGAATTTGGTTTCTCCTTTCCCTACATGTTATTATGAGCAGGATATGATATACTCTTTCCCTCCTGGTGTTTCTACATCATCTTACCCATGAATTCTAGGACTCATGGGAAGAATCTCTCATTGGGCCAATGAGTTGGGAAATAAGGATACAGACCATAACACTACCGATGGACGCATCGTGTATTGTCGTACTCTCTATGATAGGATGCTTGGTGTTTATCTACTTGATCTGGGATCAATTGAGGTTCTACCTCCGGACTGACTTTTGTCAATGAAAAGTGGCAAGGTCTTGTGACTCACTCTCGATCAATTCTTCTTTATTATTCACATCAGTTCTCATCAAATCAGAGCAAAGAAGACAAATATGGTTCATGATGAAAAAGATGGTTTATAATGGCAGGATGGCATGATGATCTATGACAATAGATGGATTGGCAGGTGGAATTCTCCCTAGTTGAGAGGGAGTGTTAAAATTGGCAACTCGAGCCAAATTATACTCAGATCTACACAGTTGATGGAGATGATCATTCCATTGAATTCCTCTTTGCGAGAGGACAAAAATTGACTTAAAATCACCAAATTTGGATAAGGAAAAATATTTATTTATTTAAAATAAATTCCACAAGACATAACCTTATTAAGGAGGGAAAATTGAAAATTTGAAATTCAAATTTTGCCTCCAAATGTTAAGGTCGGCTTCACCTCTATAAGGAAAAATTATTATATATATAGGGATCCCTCATCTTCATTAGAGATCATACTAAAAGAGTGCATTCAACTCTTTAATAATTCTTTCTAAGGCAGCCACAACTTGGAGAAGCAAGGAGGATGTGTTGTATTGATCTCCCATAGGTTCAAGTAAGAGCAGGCAACTAGCTGCAGGTTTGAGGGCAGTTGTGAGTGATGTTTCGTCATGGTTTTTAGGTGTGAATATCTTCAAGAGAAGGTCACATTCTTTGTGTGGAGCCACATATCAGGACACTGGTTTAAAGGTGAATTTTGGGGTTTACTTTTTCACGCTTTGTATTCTGGTTCAGGCCGCAGGAAATGCTGCTACAATAGCTAGTATGAAAGCATGTGTGGAAGGGACACATGACCTAATATGAGTCCTTTACCCTAGATGCATTCAAGAAGAGAGGGTCGCAATGTAAACAGAGATTTTAACCCTCGTTTGTGAGCATATTCTTATTACTATTAGCATAGGACTATTGTTGGATGCCTTGAAAAGGAACCGCAAGTCCTGCAGCATTGTTGGACGTCTTGTAAAGGACAGAAAAGGGTACAATTAATTGGAAGAAGGTTCCTCAGTGACTGTTAGGAACCCTAGCCAAGCAGTAATCTTCAAGACTGTTTTGAACACTAATTTAGCAAGTTTATTTTGACTCATATTATTATACTCTCTCCTTGTTGAACATTGGATATTGACAATAAGAAGAATTTATCAATGGTTTTCCCCGTCTTGGGGTTTTTCCCTGGCTTATGACATATCTTTGTGTTATTTTTTCTTGGTTTGTCTTCTACAATTAACATTTATGTTCTTTCTTCGGTTACTCTCAACGAGATGATAATTCATGCATGGATTAATAAATGGGATTATTAGGAACATTGAGGTAATTGTATTATGAAAAGAACATCTTAATCAAAATTAACAAAATCACACCCACAACAATGTCAATGCTTGGGGTTTTAAAGGTTTTAGAGAAATTTTGTCAACTTCTTGAGAAATATGCAGATTCTAAGTGGGTTTCTATATTCCAATTGTCTTGCTACAATATATAAGCTATGTCAACAATCTTCCGAGCTTTAATATTTTGATTTGTTTTACTCAACTAGTTAAGGCAGATTTAATATTTTAATTTTTAAGAGTTGAGTTAGGTACTACAGTGTCCAAGGTTCATCAAAAGTATGCTACGTATTGTACCATGATTTTTCGGTTGGATTTGTGTGCATTACCAAATTGTCTGCTAAGGAGTCATGCAAGGTGTGAAGTTCTTTCACCAAAAACTATGCCGCCAGCCATGCAAATGTCAACACATATGCCTGCACTATTGCACAACTATTTCCTGAATAGTTGCATGGAGAAATCAGCTACTCAGCGGACAACTAACTGTGTGACCCCATTTTTAGTCATTGTATTTATTGGAAGGGGCGAGAGACACTAATGCTAAAAATGAGACTGAATGGCTTTCATTATGTTACCATCTAAGGGAAAAGCTTCCATGTCAACCCTGTATTGAAATGAGGAAAGCCAATCTCTTTTCTCCCTCATCAAAGAGAGATTTACTTCTATCAAAAACATGAACTTTTGTCTTTAGTTCATTTCTAACCCTCGATATCTTTTCTCTTTCCTCTCCCAAAATTAGGTGCCACTGATGGGGCCACTGGTTCTATCCCTTCATAATCAATGACAAATAGGTTGTTGAGTGAGTGCTTCCCAATTCATTGATCTATTCTCAATTCTATTCCCCATCAAGCAACCCCCTGCGGCAATTAATGACCTTTTCTCTTGTCATCATGAATCCAGCAACCCCCTGCGACAATTGATGGAATTTTTTGTTTGAGACGTAACTTTGTTTGAGGCCCTCGAGCAAATACTTATGCTCTATTGCCCTTGGAAATGGGTTCAAACAACTCAGGTCATGTCGAGCCAATCCCCAACCGAAGTGATAAGCGATTTTCCAATTTATTAACATATAGAATTGTTTTGCTCTATATTTTAACTTTTTTCGAAATGAATATTTATTCAATTTCTTTGAATTTATTTTATAAATCGCTATCAGTTCCTCATGTAATATCAGCTTTTTTAATTTAAAGGTATGGCTTAATTGACTTGTTCAACAATCCATTACATTTTTTCAGCTTTTTACTCTCAGGAATACCTATAATTAGTTTGTTTGAGGATGCTTCCGATTTGTGTAGAAATTTGATATATTTGGTTTTAAATTTTGAGAGGCTTATTTTTGTCGAAATTTACTATAATAATGATGTTAAATTGATTGTTCAACTCGTTTTGAGGTTAATACATTCTTACTTAGATTAATTCTTCGCTATAGAACTTGACATGCAAGCGATTTTCATTGTCCAAATTCCTAGTGATGCCACCCATTTGTCTATAAAAATTGTTCTTTATCAAGGAGCTACACCTTTTAATCCTGATGACATGAGGATCGCCCCTCATCCTTATGAGAGATGGATATCGTGATCTTTTAAAATAATTATTGGGTGGTAGGGTGTTAAAATTGGAAAACTAGGTCCAAACTCCATGTTGTGATGCTTAGATGAAGATACCAATATTTTTATTGGGTTCCTGTTTCGGAGAGGTGTAAGATCGATCTAAAATTGATCTTAATCCAATGAGAAGAACATTTATTTTGAATTTATTTTTAATAATTTCAAATATGTGCAAGTCGGCGTTAAGTTTTTACACCCCCAGCAAATGTGTCACACACCTCAGTGATTGATATAAATAGAGTCAACATTGGAGGACATTTCACTCATCTCATCCTCACACATCACCTCTCCTCTTCTGATTGGTTCGAGCTCCTTGGAGGCAGTTTCAGTTCACACGTGGGAAAGAAGGACGAAGAGGAAGTTGTTGTCGTTGTTGCTATCGTTGTTGCTGCTGTTGTTGTTGCCATTGCTACCGTTGTTGCTGCCGTTGCTGTCATTGTTACTGATGTTTTTGTTGTCGTTGCTGCTGCCGTTGTTGTTTCCGTTGCTGTTGTTGCTACTGTCATTGTTGTTGTCGTTGCTGTCGTTGTTGTTGCCCTTGTTGCTGATGTTGTTGTTGTCATTGCTACCGTTGGTGCTGTTGGGGCAGCGTTGAATTTTCTGGGGTTGACTTTGAGTTGACCGTGTGGCTGCTTTGAGGGCTATTGTGACACATGCTGGGTTGGCTGACCAAGGAGACTTTGCTAGTTGAAGCATCTTGTTGACCGCCGTAACGCACCACCACATTTTTCTATTTCTGGTTTGTCTTCTATAGATTCACTGGTATGTTCTATCATCATTTTACTTGATTGTTTATGTGATTGTTGTGGTGAAAAGTAAAGTTGCATCAAGCATAGAACATCTACATAAATTTACATGGGATCAAAGCTGAGGTGAAGACAAGCCCTAATTTATAGAAATCACCGAAGAAGAAAATGGGTTCCACAAACGATGGCTTCGAGGAGGATGAAAAATTGACTGGAAAGGATGACTTCCATGCTTGGAAGATGATATTGGATCTCAAATTGGAAGACCAAGATGTCATGGACTATGTGCAGGGTAAAATCCAAGAACCTCCATCCACTGCTACTGTTGCTGCCAAAACAAAGTACAAGAAGGGAGAAGTCAAAGCAAAGTTGATGATCAAGAACTCAATTCATAAGATTCTGGTTGCCTACATCTCTGAGCTAGGCACATCCAAGGAGATATATGATAAGTTGGTCAACATGTTCAAGGCCAAAAATGTGAATCAAGTCCTATTCTTCAAGAATCAATTGAATAATCTAAAGAAAGGTAGGGATGAGTCTGTTCAATCATACTTTCTGAAGTTGACCGAGATCAGGAATAATCTGCTAGCTATTGAGGAGACAATAGCTAATCAAGAGATGGTTCTCACCGCACTTGGAGGTCTCTCATCCGAATGGCATGTGTTCAACACTACCATTCTCAATAATAATGTGATACCTGACTTTGATAAAATACTGTCAAGATGCGTTCAATAAGAGACAAGAATGGAGTATGAAAATGAAGGGAATGCCACCTACACTGCTCATTCTAGAAAGAAGAACTTTGGTGGTCCAAAGATCAAAGGAAGAGCAGGGGCACAAGGAAAGAAGGGCAAGTGTTACACTTGTCATAGGCCAGGTCACTATGCTAGAGAATGTCCTTTCAAGAAGGATTCTCTCGATGGTGATGACAACAACAACAACCGAAGGAATGACAATCAAAGGAACAACAGGTTCAAGGGAAAGAGGAAGGCTCCCTTCGGCGGAAATGATCAACCTTTCAAAAGGTCAAGAAATTACAGGTATGAGGAATCAAACGTTGTTGATAAAAGAAATGAATTCATTCTTGTATCTACCCTCTTTCCACCCGAAACTATGGATGTCTGGTTGATAGATAGTGGTGCCCCAAGGCACATCACTGGCTTCAAGGAAGCATTCTCTGATATGGCTGAGAAGGATACCAATCTGGAAATTATCCTTGGAGATAATGCCACATATCCCATGAAAGGGACAGGGACTGTGACCCTCCACTTGTCTCAAGGTCAAGTCCTCCACTTGCAAGATGTACTCTATGTACCTAATTAGAAGGAGAACCTTGTGTCTATATCGGCCATGGAAGACAAAAGGTTTTAATGTGGAATTCACTGATGGAAAGGTGCACATGTGGAAGAAGAGATTCAACGAAGCTATCATGTTTGGGTCTCTAGAATTGATACACTCTACCAGGTTGGAGGAAGTCCACTGGGAGCAATGACATGAGATGCTATCCGACAGACCGATAATGGCACTGAATATGAGACGAATGAGTTCAAGAACTTTTGCAAAGGAGCCATCATCAAGAGGGAGACCACAATGTTTGTGGGCTATAATGAAACTTTGAAGGCCTATATATTATATGTCCCTGGTCAAAGGGAAGTGGAGATATGCCATGATGTCACCTTTGACGAAGATACTTCCCTGAGGAAAGTAGTCAATCTTCTGAGATCTGAGGAAGATCATGAAGCAAGGCCTAGAAATCAAGAAGAACCGAAGGATGAAACAATGCCTGATGTTGAAGGACCAATGGACCCGATTGATCCACCTCTTTCACTGGGAAGGAGACCATCATGGCTCAGGTACACTCTCGAGGATGCTAAGGGACATGTAGCCCAAAAAGGGGGACATTCCGTGAAAGCAAGAAGTCGATTAGATACCAAGGGTATCTATCAGCCATGAGTACTATTGTATAATCTGAGCCTAGATTCTTTGAAGAAGCCGTAAAGCATCAAGTCTGGTAAGATGCTATGCACGAACAATATGATTCCATTATGAAGAATGATGTTTGAGATGTGGTTCCAAGACTAAATGACAAAGCAGTTGTCACCTCGAAATGGCTCTACAAGATCAAGCATGGATCTAATGGAAGTGCTGAAAAATTCAAGGCAAGATTTGTTGCCCATGGCTTCTCTCAAAAGGAAGGCATAAATTATGATGACATATTTGCACCTGTGGCCCGATACACCACCATTCAATCTATTATAGCCCTTGCTACTACGCAAGGATGGAGTCTCCTTCAGATGGATGTGAAGACCGCATTTCTGCATGGTGCAATAAAGGAAGAGGTCTATGTGGAGCAACCTCTGGGGTTCGAAGTCCAGGATCGAGACACCCATGTCTGTAGGTTGAAGAAAGCCCTCTATGGGCTAAAGCAAGAACCCAGAGCTTGGTACGAGAGGATAGATAGCTGCTTGATGAAGTTGGGCTTCACTCGAAGTAATGTTGATCTAAACCTTTACTTCTAGGTTGTCAAAGGGAAGCCTCTCATTCTGGTTTTGTATGTGGATGACCTCTTCCTGATAGGTTCTGACCCTCTCATTCATCAATGCAAGAGGGAGCTCACTGCTTAGTTCGAGATGAAGGACCTAGGACTGATGCACTATTTCCTAGGCCTGGAGGTCTGGCAGAGACCTGGCTAGATTTTCCTTTCTCAAGCAAAATAGATTGTGAAGCATCTAGAAAGATTTAGTATGGTGGACTGTAAGTCTGGGTCGACAGTAATGGAGCTCAACTTTAAGAAGTTGAGTGGCAGCGCTGCTGGGCCCATGCTAGCAAATCCTACTGAGTATCTTCAACTTGTAGGGGCCCTGATGTTCTTATTGAACACTCATACAGACGTATGTTATGCAGTGAACACTTTGAGTCAACACATGGTTGATCATAACATTCACTGGGTTGGTGCCAAGAAACTCTTGAGATATATCTAGGGCACGATAGACCATGGGCTGAGATACACTGTCGGGAGCATGACATTCCTTTGATATACTGATGCCGATTGGGCTGGTAGTGTGGTGAATCACAAGAGCACATGTGGATGTTTCTTCACACGTAGATCTGCTTCGGGCAAGAAACAAAAGTCGGTAGCCTTGAGCACCACTGAGGCCGAATACATTTCAACATGTATGGCTTGTTGTGAAGTCACTTGGTTGCGAAATCTCTTCAGTGAGTTGTTCGAGCATGTGCTAGATGCCACCGTTATCCTTTGTGATAACCTGAGGGGGATTCGTTTGTCATAGAATCCCGTGTTCCATGAACGATCCAAGCATGTTGATGGCTGGTACCACTTTATCCAGGATATGGTACAGCGAGGCGCCGTAAGGCTCGATCATATAGGAACTGATGAGCAGGTCGCAGATATTCTCATAATGCCCTTGGGGAAGGTCATGTTACTAACCTTCCGTGAGAATCTTGGAATTGTGGAACGACCCTATTCTGAGGGTCCTATTCGACAATGAGCTCTAGGAGCTCTGGGGGGGGCCTTGGGGATAGTTCTTTGAAGCTATAAGCACACACGGGGCTAGGCTTACCAAAATTTGTGGTGCTTCTGCCCCACCTTTATGACATTTGAGTAGGTTCACCTCTCATGATCTGTGCCCCGTATGCATCCTACCCATTGAGTTCCGGACTCATGGGAAGTACCTCTCATTTGGCCAATAAGGTGGGAAAAGCTAGAGACTAGTAGAAAATATTGATGGACGCATTAAATATTGTCGTACTCTCTATGTAGGATGGCATGTGTCAAACCACTTGATCTGGGATCAAGTATAGTAAGGTTTCAGACCTCCTATTGACTTTGGGTCAGATGAACCAACTTCGGATTGGTATGTGACTCTTTGAGTCCATGTGAGGTTTCGGACCTCTAACTGACTTCGAGTCAGTGAAACTAACTTTGGGTTAGTATATATGATTCTCTTGAGTCCAAGTGAGGTTTCAGACCTCCTACTGACTTCGAGTCAGATAAACCAAATTCGGGTTGGTATGAGACTCATTATGAGTCCTATAGAGGTTTCAGAGCTCTGGGCTGAATCTGTCAGCTGAGAATGATGTCTTTGTGACTAACCCATTATCGTTCTGAAATAAAGAGGCCAGCACAGCAAGTTTGGTGGGATGACGCACAATGTTTGATTGCACAGGTGGATGGAGTTCTCCCTAGTTGAGAGGGAGGGTTAAAATTGGACAACTAGGTCCAAAATCCATGTTGTGATGCTCATATGAAGATACCAATATTTTTATTGGGTTCCTCTTTTGGAGAGGTGTAAGATCGATCTAAAATTGATCTTAATCCGATGAGCAGAACATTTATTTTGAATTTATTTTTAATAATTTCAAATATGTGCAAGTCGACCTTAAGGTTTTACACCCCCAGCAAATTTGTCACACACCTCAGTGATTGATATAAATAGAGTCAACATTGGAGGACATTTCACTCATCTCATCCTCACACATCATCTCTCCTCTTCTGATTGGTTCAAGCTCCTTGGAGGCAGTTTCAGTTCACACGTGGGAAAGAAGGATGCAGAGGAAGTTGTTTTCATTGTTGTTGTCGTTGTTGCTGCTGTTGTTGTTGCCGTTGCTTTCATTGTTGATGCCGTTGTTGCCGTTGTTGTTGCTATTTTTTTTGCCGTTGCTGCTGTCGTTGTTGTTGTTGTTGCTACTGTTGTTTCCGTTGCTGCCGTTGTTGCTGCCATTGTTGTCGTTGCTGTTGTTGGGGCAGCATTGAATTTTCTGGGGTTGAATTTGAGTTGATCGTGTGGTTGTTTTGAGGGCTGTTGTGACACATGTTGGGTTGGATGACCAAGGAGACTTTGCTGGTTGAAGCATCCTGTTGATCGCCGTAATGCACCACCACATTTTTATGTTTCTGGTTCGTTTTCTATAGATCCACTAGTATGTTCTATCAACATTTTACTTGATTGTTTATGTGATTGTTATGGTGAAAAGTAAAGTTGCATCAAGCATAGAACATCTACATAAATTTACATAGGGTTTCTGCTTGTGTTTTATAATTATACGCTACAGCTTTATGAGGTAGCTTCACCTTGTGCTTCTGTCTTTCTACCAGGCAATACCATTGCCACACGTTGTAATTTTGTATTACAGAAGAAAATCTGAGTTTGTTGGTTTATTTGGAGACCTGAACAACGAATGTTACAACCTTTAAAGCTGCTTTAAAGCTACCACATCATTGTTATCCTAATAAGAGTTTATTTTTAATTTAGATGGTTTACCTGTCTTTTAATAGTGCCCCTCTATGACAGAAATAATTACTTCCTGTTTAATGGTAGGGAGTAGGAGAACCCATCCATTGTAGAAATTTTATGGGGAGGGTTCGACATTATTATGGATGTTTCATTTAGTGGCATAAGTATTGCAATTATAAAGATGTATATATATTTTTTACCTTATGTGATTTTTGGTGTATTGGATAAATTTTAGTGAATTGCCAATTCTTTTTCAGATAAGGATATGAGATAGGAATATAACGTGGCACTTTGCAAGTAATGTGTGTCTATTATTATACAAAACAATGGAAGGAAAATACTTGAGTTGGAGCTTGCATGCATTTCACTTGTTTGTTGAGTGCTCCATTCATTACCACACTTGGATCATCCACCTCACTTATTGGTACAACCTTGGCAAAAAGTCCCCTGGAAGTCAGCCGTATCCTTGCTGCAACTTTTTTAGAAGTAAAACACGATGACCTCGTCATGTCAGCAATGGAGGATGAATGAAATTCTCCTTGCAGATTATAAAATCGACACTTGAATCATGATAACCAATGTGAATATATCAAATCTCATCATTTCTAGTGCAATTCTGGAAGGTTTAACAGGTATATAGAGTTTGTCTACTGTGCATGTGAAGGATGGGAAATTATCATGTACATAGTGTTGGTTGTGTGGCTTTTGGCATTGTTATCTATGCAACACTGCGTGGTTACTAGCACAGGGAGAATAAAACAAATTGATTTCCGGTACATAGTATTGGTTGTGTGGCTTTTGGCATTGCTATCTATGTTCCCCTATGCAGTTACTAACACGGGGAGAAAAAAACAAATTGATTTCCGGTACTCTAGAGAGAAGGAAGTTGCTAGAATTGGAAGGCAAGGGAGATTTGGAAGGTCCAAACAAAATAGTTGGCTGTAGGCTGAGCATTAACCTGATGCTGGAATGGGGCTAGTGGGAAAGTGACCTTTATCTTCCTCTCCACCCAACCCATACTCTCGGAGGGAAAGTAACATTCTCGCCCAGCTCAGCTATTAAGGAAAAATATTATTGCTGAACTCAACCCTCCCTCATCGCCGCAGAGGGGGATCCATACACCATACTTAATGTTTCCCATTGTTAGAAGGAACTCCTTCAAGCGAACTCATGTTAGAATAGGCTTTGGTGAAGTAGGTAGGATCCTTTTAGACTAGACTCAAGTTAGGAAGCAGGACCCCAAGCCAAGATCTTCAGTAAGGCACGCTTTTTGTGAAACAATTCATGACAATGGACAATCATTCCTATTAATGATATAACAACAAGCTTACCACCGACAGGCCAAGCACACCCCACTCCATCGTGAAAGTTGTCGATTGCTGCACCGAAAAAATGCATGCACCAGCCAAATAGCAGGCAGCATGAGGTAAGGATATCAATCATTGAATAATGATAAATGGAAGCTCATACCAATGAATCTTACTTGTTGATTAAACAGAGCATGTGTGTGTTGGTTTAGTTTTTCTTGATTATCCATTTCAATATTGTCAAATTGTATTCATGCCCTAATAATTGTGTTCATGCCCAGAGTATTAAATTGGCACAATTGTGTTCATGCCCAGAGTATTAAATTGTTCCAGTTCAACCATATGTCCTCCATTTAAAATCAAACATATATTATGTAACTTCTATGTAATATTTTTTAAACTTAGAATTTAATCCTTTTTATCATGCCATTGTTGAAATTTCCTGAAATAGAAAATATGTATACTCAAATATATTCATATTTTAAAAATTGTGATAATCAATTTGATTTGGATTCCATTTGTTGGCCATTTTCACTTAGCCACAATTAATCTTTCCATTTGTGGAGGTGTGAACCATTTTGTAGACTATAGTGATGTTCTAATAAGGGCTTATACATGGGTAAAACAAACATTTAAATGATAGTACATACCTAAAAGAAATTTTTGCTTCAGATGTTATGTGCTCCATATGATTCAAGCAATTTTTGCTTCATCTGTTATGTGCTCCACATGATTCAAAAGCTTCAAAGTAATTTGCTACAATGACTGAAGAATTCAATTTCACTGAGTCCATGTTGGATGCAGCAATATGGGAGCAGCTTAGTGCTTCCTTATCCGAGAATAAATCCTCTACGAGAATTTATCCTCTACGGTAAGTAGAGGTCAAGATAGAAAAAGGCTCCGGCTTGTGGAAAACTAATTAGGAAGCATTCATGACCTTCACAACAAGCAACAACGAGCAATACAAAGAGATATATCATCACAACCAAGATATCCATAGCCTACAACAACAACAATAAATGAGGCAGTATAAGTTAAGCAATGCCAGTAGATGAAGACGATAAGCAATGTTAGTAGATGAAGACAGTCAAGTGGGTGACAATACATGTAGATAGTGACAGTTTTGTCTTGACAGTTGGTCAAGCGGTGCCAGTGCATCAGTTTTGTCTTGATGGGTGGTCACGCGGTGCCAATGCATGGAGATATTTGGTTCTCCTTTGTTATTTTGCCTCATTCACATTAATGCCTTGACATAATGCTCCCATTATTACTAGTTCTGTCACTAGTTAGAGATAGCCACATTAATGTAGAACGATCCATTCATCAATGCCTCGGAGCACCACGACTACAATGAGCAAAATTCTAAGAGCATGGATGCCATTGATCAAAATTTATGAGTGGCTTTCCAATAAAAACTTAGAAAATGGACACCTAATAAGCATGGAATTAGGTTTGAGCCCTAAGTTTCACCAGCTCCAAACAGAAAAGCCACTTCAGGAGTGTCTTGCTCTTCTACTTTGTTGCTAGGAATAGCTCCAAACATTTGGCATATTACAATAATTGTGTGCAGAAGTCTGGCATGTCAGCATAATTGGCAACAAAAGCTTTAGATACCTGGGAAAGGTAAGACATTTTCCATGTTAATGCTCTTGAAATTATTTTCATATATCGAGGTTTTGGCAGATGGATATCTTAAAAACAAATTTAAAAACAATAACATGGAAAATGTCTTACCTTTTTGAGGGGTTGGGTTGTTGGGAAATTTTGCCTCTGATAGTGTAAAATAATTTTGCAATGATGAATTGGTACATTATTATTATGAGGAAAATTTACCATTCACCATATAAAACTTGGCACATTATGATTAAGAAATTCATCTAAACATAACCAGCTGTAGAACTTCTAAGGTAATTCCCACCAACTATTATGTTGGGAAAAATTCAGATTACATAATATAACAGATGACTAATTCAAAATGTTATTGAAATTTAGATGGGCATTTATCGAGGCCACTTTCAAGGATTTGAGCCAGGCATTAAAAAAACAGCAAAATTGGGTTCTTGCATACTGTTCTAGAAGATTCTCCACTCGACATAGAGATTGGGCTGGGCTCTTTGGCAAGATTTGATGAAACAGTTGCTTGATGTGGTCTGATGCCATTGCTCCCATTAAATGCTGATTCACTACACGGGTTTGCATAAGATCACCTTTGGGGAAAGCGGTGTTGCGTCTCATCGCCAAGGTCTTTCACACATTTGACTTCGGGCAATCCAGGCTTGATTATTGTTTGATAATCTAATGCTGCTACCTCTTAGATACTTCTCTTCATCACGTAGTTTATGGATTTTTGTTTAGGGAAAATGAAGTGTCTTGCACCTCCAGTACACGGGGAAGAAACTCAAGGCAGATCTGGATCCACTGTTGATCGGAAAGGAGAATATGGAGGGCACAGCGATGACAAGACACGGAAATTTGTTAAACTCTTTTGTTCTCTTCTTTGTGTTTGTATATTTTATTCCGCTCTTTTCTTTGTGTTTGTATTTTTCTTCCACTTTCATTGCAGATCACTGTATGTTTGGAGCCAGTGAGTTGGGTTGTTGGGTTTCAGGGAAAATGTAAGTTGGAAGACAAAGCATGCCCCAGGAAGTTTATGTAAAGTTTGTGTTCCATTGGCTTTAAATATTTATTTTCCTCATTTGTTTTTATTGTAAGAAAAAATTATATATAAAGAAATGAAAGTATTTTTTTTAAATAATTGATTGTGATGAATTAATAAGTTAAGAGAATATTAGTGGTTTGAATTGTGTTTAATGTGGGTGTATATCAAGGAAATTTCAGAAAGTAATATTTCATAACTCTCTTGTTGTCCATAAAGATGACAGATTACTTTCAGCATAATATTTTAGGAGTTGTCCAATTAGTATTAGTCTCTGAGGAGACTCTAGCAATCAATTTTTGTTGACAACTATTAGTTTTAGTATTAAATACTTGCAACTTGTAATGTTTCAACTTTGAAAAATAAATATCTGTTTTTATTATTAATGAAAATTTTCAAACATTTGATTGGACGATGTACGTGTTATTTTTATACATTTTTGTGAATTTTCATTTCTTAAAGCTTTGGAAGAGTAAATAACATATTTACCATTAGTTACTATAATCATTTAAGCAATTCTTTGCATAAAAAATGGATAGGAATAAGATGTAAATAAACATATTTACTAAGAATATCAACACTTGTGTCTGATAAATTTTAAATGTGTAGACTTTTCAATGGTTGCTACCAGCAAAAAGTTTACTTGCAAGTCCATGTGTGTGGGGAGCATAGGAGGCAAGATGGCAACATTGGACCAGGAATGCTATTTAAGTGCCAAGTCCGAAGGAAAGCTGGCCATTGATTACAAAGACAAAATTAACTTCCTCATGAAGAAAGTAAAAAAATATGGAGGCTTTAGACATTGCTTGCAAGGGCATGTTGAGTGTGAGTTTTTGTCCTCTAGCCTCTAGGAACAATCCCCGGACAACCCTGCACATCATGGCAGCGGATTACTAGTATATTGTCTGGTGTTCTTTATGTTTTTATCTATGTTTTGTTGCATCGCTTAGTTTATGGAATATGTCCTTAGTCTCTCTTTTGTATTTTTTTCATACGGGTGGGTCCCCAGGTCAATATGTACCTGGTGGGTGAGACCACCTATTTTATCAGCTGACTGTATGTACTTCTTTTTTCCTACGTAAATAGAACATTGACTTACAAAAAAACTAGGGATTTAATAAAACATTTAAAAATTAATTTAAGTTTCTTGTATTAAAAATTAATTAAGATTCATATAATTAATTAATAAAGACTCATACTTATTTAATAAATAAATTTATAAATATATTTTGGGTTTGTCTATTTAGTATTTATATAATGCAAATATGACGATTATTACTAATTTAAATGAACTCACACTATTAACATAATCAATGAAGTTTAAAAACTAAACTAATTTAGCTAAAAAGTCGATTAAACATAAATACAAATATTAATTTGGCTACCTCTAAATATTACATTTTACTAAAATTATAATGAAGGCATTCGTGTAAAAAATAGATAGGTGATACATGAGGTATATTAATTATTAGATGAATCAAAAATACGCAGTGTTGAAACTTTAGAGACAAAAGGAGTGTTAAATTTTAATATTTAATAAATTTAGAGCCTTGTCTCTAAATTTATACACATAAATAGTTTAAAGTTACTGTAGTGAAATGTAACACTTAGGTATCCAGTGGCTAAATTTTCTATTTTTCCATGAGTAAACCATAGCTAAAAATTATTGACATAAAATGACTAATTCATATACTTGTGTACCAAAGCATTTTAGTTATGTTGTTCTTTCTATTTTTATTCTTGGACTATAATAGTCATTTACATTTAAATATTATTAATTTTTACTTGGCCTCTAGTCATATATTTTAATCTTAGACTAAATTAGTCATTAGGATTAGTCACTTTTAGTTAGTCACTTCTTATCTAGTCATATATGTTATCCCTAAACTAAATTAGTCATTTAAGTTAATCATTTTAGTTTAGTCATATTATCTAGTCATCTATATTGTCTCTAAACTAAATTAGTCATTTAGGATTAGTAGTTTTAGTTTAGTCACTTATTATCTAGTACTTTTATTTTACTTCTGAATACAATTAGTCATTTAAGTTAGTCATTTTTAGTTGATTCATAAATTGCTAAAATTTAGTAGTAATTCACTTGAAATAATTACGGTGACTAACATTTTTAGTCACCTGATAATTTGTCATTTTTTATGATGCTTAAACACTTATACTGAGAATATAATGTAAAAGTAATCAACCAACCTTCCCTAGCTCTTACTCTACAAGTATTATGCTTGAGGAAGGGTGTTTTGACCCTTCATAAACTCCCCATGGTGAGAATGAAATCCTAAAATAATAAAATTTCTTGAATTAACTTCCTTTTAATACTATGGAATCACCATTCATTTCCATAAATATCCTCACAATAGGAAACATGACTTTAACATTGATCAAACACATAATGAGTTCCGATAAATCATATTACTATGTAAAATGAATAAACATATTGTTGATATATAAGGCATAAAAAAATTGCATATTCTTCTAATACACCATATATTGTTAACATAGCAATCAATATTACATAATTGTTTGGATAAACTAAAAAGTGATCAAAATCCATGGTTTAAAAACATTAGGATTGTTCAAAGTCCCCCATGAGGACCAACTATGTGAAATATTTAGATGGGAATGCGTGAAAGATTGTTACTAAAGAATGTAACAATATTTTATTTCCTTCCTTATAATGGGTATCCTTGATCTTTAACTCTATTACCAATGGAATATAACTTTTAGTACATCATTCCATATCTAGTCGAATTATTTGACTGCTGTTCACATCATTATGAAAAATTAATAGATCTTTCCTTGCAATTCATGCTAAAAGCGACAAGAGGTGTTTCAATGAGAATAGTATTGAGTATAATGTAGTATATAAAGGATAAATATTTGGGTACATGTATCATGGATTTGAACATGGTGTGTTATTTCATTTCAAGTTAAAATAATAATAATTAATCAACATAAAAAATAACTTTTGTGAGGGGAGGGAACCCTTGTGAAATGATAATTAAGTGTTAAATTATAGTGAAAATGCTCCCTAAAATATTACTATGTAAAACAAAAGTGGTAATGATGAGTAAGACCCCAATGACTAGTTCATGGTAGTCAAACCTCTTGTTCAATCCAATACTTGACATTTTAGTGCCTAGCACATCTTTTAGAATGGAATGTGTGAGGAGCATATATCCTTTGAACATGCCAAATGGCGAGACACTTTTTTTCAAACCAATTAATAATAGCTGCAACATGCCATCTCCAATAATTTCATAATGGAAAAGTGCCAATACTTGCTACTTAAACATGCATATGGAGTGAACTGTCACCTTACCTATAGGAATTTTATTTTATTTCATTTTACACCTTAACAACCTTGTAACTTGTTTCTAATACTTTGGATATATTGTATGCTACTTTTAAGGCTTTAAAGAGGCCCTATAGTTGTACATACAATCCTTGAGAATCATAGAATCCTACGCTACAAAATATTATTCCTCATAGTATGTGAGAATATGACACCTAAATAACATTCCTGGAAGAGAATCCATGTTTGGACCATCTTCCGTCTTTGTGTGTGTCCTGCATACATCCATGTTCCAAAAGGACAAGTGAAAGAAAATTAGATTATAAAATAATTAAAGGGATATTTTTAGCTATAATATTTCTTTTAAAAGCATACAGTCATAAAATAGGTACAAATTGAAGTGAATGGGGATGCTATATTAGATGAAAATCATACTACAAAATATCCAAGGATATTCGATTGAATATAATAGCGAAAGATATAAAAAAATATTTGAAGAAAGGGCTTCATAGGTAAGACAAACACAAACCAAGAAGAGGAAGAAGGAGGAAGTGAGCCTAGTCAACTTTGTAATTTTCCAAAACAAGGAAGATGCAAAATTTGTTAAAAAGAAACATGAAGATGTCAGGGACATAGACTGTAAGTAACTTTTTTGAAGCAGAAAAAGAAAAAGAGATGTTTCGGATATGCAACATATGTGAGGGTATTCTGAAAGCCCAGACCAATAATTTGGAAAGACCCCACTGCTCATAAGAAGAATGAAAAAAACTATGCTAATAAGAATATCATTCATTATGAATGACAGTCTAGGAAGTCATTCACAGGCCAATGGCAAATTAATTGTCACCATAAAATGGATTACAAAATCAAACATGTTGTTGATGGAAGTATAGACAAATACAAAGCTAGTTTATTTAGCAAGGATTTCTCTCAAAGGATGGTATGGAAAATGATGAAGAAACCTTTTTTTCTAAAGATATACTATAAGATGTTTGGATTTAAAATGCATTGCTACAATGGGATAGGAATATCAATAAATGGATGTAATTTTTTTTAAGATGTAACCATTAATGAAGTAGTATACATTGAAAAATGGAAGAGGATTTAAAAATAAATAGCAAGGACATGCACATGTTTTATGAGACTTAAGAAAAGACCTATATGGCTTGAAGCAAGCTCCTAAGGCATTATATGCAAGAATGACATATCTATTAAGAATTAGGTTAAAATGAATTACATCAAAGGTGGTGAAAAATGAACGAGTCATTATACTACTATATGTGGATGAATTTTTATAGCCTAAAGTGTGGAGTGTAGAATACAAAGAATGCAAGAAATGTTATTTGAATTAAATATGAAAGATCTGGACTTATGCATTGTGCCCAGGTCGGAAGTTTGACATAAACCACAGAAGATATGTCTGGGTCAACATAAATATAATCAAGATGTTGTAGATATTTGTATGATGGATTCTAAGCCTATGACCTCGATGATCACTAATATAAAAATTTACAAACTTAGACTCTAGTCTCAATCCTACTAGATATCATTAGTTGTTGGGTCCTCTATTCTTTTGATAAATACAAGACCTGATATATGTTTTGTAGTAAATGTTCTTAGCCAATTTCAGTGAACTCTGTAGCTGACCATTGGATAATTTTTCGAGCATATCTTGAGATATCTAGGTGACACACTACATCACTACCTAAAGTATGATAAAGAGTTAAGCTATCGAGTTTTACAAATTCAAATTGGGGTGGCGGTGGGGCGATGGAAAGCTTTTCTTGTGAGGGATGTTTCAATTTGGGATACTGACTCATTTTATATGGATGAGTAGATAAAAATATCCTGACCTTGTGTTACGTGGTATTGAATTGTAGATATGTTGTTGCTTGTGAAGTAGGAAAAGTAGTTGATTGGTTAAGAAAACTCTTGTCATATTTGTTGGAAGCCTCTAGATCCTACGGTGATCAGTTGTGACAATCAAAGTATCAAGATGTTTGAAGGCCCTATATTCCATGCAAGAGATGAAGCATGTAAGAACAAGTACCATTTAAGGAGCTTGGCATTTCAAGATGAGGTCGTGAAGCTACATTATATTTGAGAGATGAACAAATGGCTAATGTCTTTGGCTGAGAATCTCTTCCAAATAATGAGTTTAATTATTTTAGATACATGCTTGGGGTGGTTGATATTACAAATTTAGTTGATATTGAAGAGATGAAGCATCTAATGGTGGATTCTTGGGAGGACATTTGAACAACCTTTAGTAACTGATGTCTAGATCCCAATGAGGGAGAATGATGGTAGTCTTGGATCTTTGACCTTGAATCCCCTAGATCACACAGGTTGATGATTAGGGAGAAGTAAAGCTTGATGGTACCTAGATTGGTTGAAAGCTTGAGTATATCTTGAGTCCCACCTGAAAGGGTACCTTGATCGGGAATTAGTTTATATGCTTGAGTGTGCTAGAAATCTTCGTAGTTCATTTCATTTTGAAAATATTCTGTGTACTCTTCTCATGCATATTATTATGAATACCTCTCTGAATTCAGAGGAGTGTTGAAAAAATGCACAGCCTACCTTGAATAACTACATAATTGTACTTGTAAAAAATAAAATGTATTATTAAAAAAGATATTGATTTACTAAAACATTGGTTTCATGCTTGAGTCAATGTTTTCCCAGTAAAATCCCCATCAAGGGCTTCTGGTTTTGTCTTGAGTCATTAGAGTCATTTTCATTATTATTAGACCCTTCTTGGGCTTTCGCATCATGTAAAAATAATTATTTTTGAGTCAAAGATATTTTTTCACCTCCACCGTCGACCATGTTCCAGCAAGTCAACCTGCGGGAACGGGTCGACCAAGCAGAAAAGGCTATGTAAAGGAGAGGCAATTCGACCTATTTGTCACATTCACTCAACAAGTTTTATCTTCAGAAGTAGAGAAGCGAAGGAACACGAGTAATTTATGGAAGAGGACAGCAGGTTAGGAATACCTAAATCAAATTTTGGAGCTATCTCTATCTCTCACACGTGTAGAGTGCAGGTAGTTGCGGGACTGAAATTTGTGTTTACAGAGTCCAAAATTCTATTGTTGGCGTCCAACTTTTACAGTGTTTTAGAGCGACTAAATTTACGAATTGAAGCTATTATTGTGGGGTTGTTGGAGTATTTTTTAAGGTGATATGTTGTAGAGAAGGGTTGAATTAGTGGTTGGAGGAGGTATTTTTTTAGATCTAAGAAGCATATAAGTTTCTCATCTTGAATTGAATATCTTGAATGAAGATTTCTTGACTGGGTTTTCCCCCTTATAGGGGTTTTACTGACACATGCCCCTTACATATTGTGTCTCTTGTTCTTGTGATCTTCATGCAAATATATTTGGTAATTACTTCAGTGATGATCTATAAACTACAAAATTAATAGTAAAGAGACCCGACACTCAATGTTGAAAAATATGTGTAGGTTCGGTCTTCTTAGTATTGTTAAAATTATGCTACTGCAGTGAAATACACTATGGACATCTCGAGATAGAATTATAAAATTTCATTAGATTCCTCTTTTCAAAGAGGGACCAAAATACCTTTATATATCCCAATCGGTTAAGATAAGTTAAATTATGAATTAATTTTATTTTAAGTGAAATGGAATGAAATTAAGCCTAACAACATGTGGAGTGTTGTATCTTAGAAGACAATCCCTCGGTTGTGAAAGAATCAGTGTGCCACATTTAAAAGTGTGTACCATAAATGATTTTATCATGAGGTCTTTACTCTATCCCTCAAGACTAGTTTTCTAAAACCCTTAATGATGCGGATTACAAAGATTTCATATTGCCATTCCGCTAACGATATCTGAATGAAAAGAATAATTATGGAAACAAAGTAATATATGATGCAAAACATAGAAGATCTACCACTTTTAAGTTTCTGAGGAAAATCATGGAGAGAGGAGGAAACTTGGGTAATATGTTGTAAACACGGAATCTATTACTTTAAAAAGTTCCTTCGAGAGTTTCATGAAGAAGAGGAAACTCAAAATAATATGTTGTAAACACGAATCTACTACTTTTTAAGTTTCGGAGGAGAATTTGTGAAGGAAGAAGAGATGGAGTGAAGGACCGAAAATTAAGGAGTTATTTAACTCTTACTCAAAGATGTAATTGAGAAAGTCGTTCTTTACATTGCTTCACTTCATTCAAAGCGAAGGGACACAAATGGCACGAAAACATGAATCACCATCATGGGTTACGAGAGGCTGCCCTCTTCTTTCATTTTACCCATTAGAAAAGAAGTACAAAATGTGTCCCAAGGGTCTGGACTCGGGAACCCTGTTTCCCTCTTTCTCTTCCCTTAAATACAAACAAAAACTGGGTTTGTAACTACTCAAGTTTCTTGAAATTCCCTAAACTCCCTAAGCCCCATTAAACTACTTATTACATGGAAATCGAGGACACCATTGTAGCCGATCTAACAACAAAGAAAACACAATACACTTTGGAGATATAATCCTTTTGCTGAGTCTGATTTGTTGCTCATATGTCTCCTTCGTTTCAGTTGTGATGTCCTAATAGGCGCAAACACATCTCCACCAGGCCTAGCCCTTGATTTTTCGTTTCGAGCAATGTCATCATGTCACCTTATTATCTGCCTCTGCACGTGCATTGTGCTTAGTCTATAACTTCTCCACTTTCACTGCAAAACAAATTGCCACTACGGTCACCTCTCTTGCTAGTGTTCATACTTTCTTCCATTATCAAGGTTTCTGCTTGGCTTTACGTTATAATCCTCCTTTCTTCCTAAATCTGTAAGTTGCTTACAAGAAATGTCTTACTGTCCGGTTGGGGTGGAGTTCAATTTTAAAACCATGGCATCACTTCCAACATGTGCCCTTTGCATGTCATTTGTTTTTAACTTTTATTTGCTTATTTGAACCTTTGGCTTTGCAATGTGTGATATGTGATTAGGCCCACACGCATGTATATATGCTTTCCCATCTCACTAATAATTGCACCTAACTTTGAAGCACTGTTATCGTTCTTATGTCGGCTAGGGCCACATCATACACGCCATGTCAACCCCGCACGTCATCATAAATCAATTGTGATCTATGGGATCGCTGCCCGTCACCTTCCATGTCATCTTGCCACTTCACCTTGCCATGCTACTACCACTTCACTACCACGCCATCTTGTTATGTCACCTTGCCACGCTTGCCATCGCATATACACTTCGACAATTTTAACATTTACCTCCCACGCCTATCCTTTTCAAAATTGCGATTTTCGATTTGTGGTTTAATCTTCATCGTCCATCTCTTAACTTCAATTATAACTTTGATCCTAACCACCTATTTTCCCCTTTATTGCCTCCTCCAAAACCCTTAATTTCTTTTAAGAAAAATATGCCATTTATCTGCTTTCTAAGTTTAGTAAGAAACTGGACTCTAGCTATCTGTGTAATGTCCTATGTTGAGCACGAAACCATATGTTAGAGGGCATAGCTATTTTTGGAATTTGAAGAGAGTGTTCCCATAGTTAATGTCAACAAATCGATTTGCGGTGAAAGTAGTTCTGAGACTTCTTGTAAGGGCACTCCTTGGTATAAATCTCATGCAATTTGTGCTCCTAAGTTCTTTTTTGAATTTGGATGCGGTGCAATAGATACGAGTCTTCACTATGCTAGAACTTGGAAGAATGATAATCTTGTTTTAATTTTAACTTAAAGGACATCTTAACATTTAAACATTACCATGGCACTTCGTCTCTCCCAGGCTTGTGAATAGGAGCCACAGCCATTACGTAGGTGTGTATTATTAGGAATGACACCGTGATTCAACTCTTAAGCGTGCCATGAATAGCAAACTTTACTCTCTACATTATTTTTCTCTTTGATATATAACGTAGATTACATATCCAATATTGTTGCTGTGATTTTGATTTAAATTTGTATGTGATAACGAATCTCGCTAAACTTATTAGTTTATCTTTAAAACCTTCTGGGTCTTTGAAATTTAACAAATTTTCTCAATAACCTTGAGTTTCTCAAAACCTGACTTTATATGCAACCATAAGTTACGCAATTAACAAAAATGAACCATACAGGTGTGGAATTAACCCATATGTTCTTCTTAAATTTTCTTAACCTTTGAGGTTCATCAATTTCATTCAAATATATGAAGTTTACATATGATTGCGTAAATCTTAAAATAAAATTTATCTTTATCTTTGGAAAGCCCCGCTACGGCTTCGTATGTAATACTTCAGACGCGCATGGTTACTTATTTATATTCATATACATACTGGAGTGGATTATAAATTTCATACATACATACTTTATGCAATCAACATCTTTCTTTTCACTTTAAAATAAAATTCATTGTAAACCCAGGACCTCTTTACATATACAAAACACTGTGGAGGGTCCCATCAAATAGCCAATCAAAACTCTCATTAAAGCACTGCAAAGTTAACGCTATGTAATAACGCTAAACCACTTTGAGAAATCCATTAAGTGTACTGTTACGCGGCAACGACATCGCATCGCACCTACCCATCCTTATCCACATTGCATCACAAACAAAATTCATATCTGCTGAACTCTATAATCTTAGAAGAAAGCTTAGTGCACGATTTTAAATTGTATTCGTAAACAAGTGGCCTCCCTCATTGCATGTAACTTTTTATTACTTTTTGAAGTCCTCAACTTAACTTCTAAAATTGTTGAATATGTTATTGCATTGCATTGACACGCGTCTCAAATCGCAAATACCAACTTACAAACTTGTTGTGTAATCTTTTGTCATTTAATCACTTCAGTTTTCATTCCTGCCGCATATTTGATCTCTGCCATCAATTCTTTAATCTTTAGTTTTGTGATTCAATCTTGTTTGTCCATTACTTCTATGAAATTTCTAAATGTTCTCTCCGGCCTTGGTACTTTTTTTCTCTGTTGTATACGCTCTACTCCTACGAACTTTTTTCTCGCTATTCCTCCTTTGCTTATTGACTTTCTCCAATGTGAATCTCTATTGGTGCCTATATTTAGCACCATTTCTAACTTGAATACCTCGCCTCTCTGTATTATTCCTCTTCTTCCGGAATTCATAATTTGTTCTTGCTGCTATATTTCGCTGCGACTAGAATCACACGAGATTCTACCCGGCTATAAGTCTTTTATGCCTCGAAGACTTTAACAATCGGCTTAATTTATTCGTACTCGAATTCTTCTGGATGCACTCAACGGATAAAAAAATGACACAGTCATGCAAATTCAATTTCCTCATTAAATGACAAATGTAAGTACAAGAAAATGCGGCTATAAATACGGCTTTGCTTTGATCTACTTTTACATAGCCCTTTTCTCTTTCTATCTCTATATATATACATGGAAACACAATTAACCACTCTCTAAGGATTTATCTATATTTTTTTCTCATTTGTACCTTTGAGGCTTTAATTATATATAAAGGTTAAATAACCAATTTTGGTTTAGATCCATAGGTTATTCAACAAAATCCTAAAATCCTCGAAGTCCTCAATTAATTCCTAAAATATCTTCTTTATCATGAGGATCTCAACATTCAACTAAATCCAAAGGATCATCCATAAATCATGAACTACTTCCTAATCTAAGTTTACGTATTTTAAGAATATCTCAGCACACCAATCACTCATGTCCCCTACATTCGAGAACATTTTAAATATTCCTCTCAGTATTTAATTAAATCCTATTCTAAATGTCTCACCTAAATCACTCAAAATATTTAAAATTACATTAATTAAATACTTAGGAAACCCACTCTCTTGAAAACCACAAGACCCTAGATTCTACTAAATGTACAAATTTTTAGAACCATGATACTCTTGCCTTGACTCCCAAGGTAGAAAATAGCTTGTGATCTCCGGATCATGTGCTTCAAATATTTGTCCTCCTGGAACCCATACTTTGTTTTTTAATACTGTCTTTGGTTGTTGTTGTTGTTTGTTGTTGTTCTCCGAGTCTCCACACTGCCTGTTGCATTGCCCACTAGCTATGCTTTCACGATTCGATGTTGTCTTTCTCTTACTACTTTCTTGCTTTCCTTCGTATCTTCTTTCACAGAGCACGTTCATCATCGATCTTATTATTCCTCCAATCTCTATGTCAATTTTATCTTCTAGGTAAGGCTGCACTCTCTCTGCTTACATTAGCTTATTTGCACTCTTTCCACTCATCTTTTAAACTATTATTGTTATCTTCACTTTGAAGTTGTTGTTTGGATTATTACTACACTTCCCTTATGTCCTTACTCTCTTGTTGATTTTTTTTAACTTTCTATCTGTCTCCACACGACGCTTTGTTCAGCTATGCTGTAAATTTGCTTTCAAAAAATAAATTGTCCTCCAATTCCCTTTGCCCTTGATTCTTCTCAAATACATACTATGCTATTCCTCATTTTCTAGCATATTTTCTTTCCTCTTCCTTGACACCTCGGTGATTGTCCTTCACCTTTACTTGACTAGTTCCGACGATCCCGATTTAGCTTTTCAGTATGGTATATTCATGCTTTACATATTTCTCATTATTGTACCTTTTTGTGGCAACTTCAGGTCTTTTTCGGTTCTAAAAGCTGACTCTGTAACTTGAAACATGTCTGCTTCATTTTTTTCATCAAAACTTTGTAATCATAAACAATTATGAAATTAAAAATATAGGCATCATTTCCTTGTCCTTCTCTAGCAACATCTTAGTATGCTTCAGTTTTCCTTTAACTCCTTTGTCGAGCACATCAAGCATGCTGTTTCAATTCTCCAAAATTTACGGGGCTGTTAACTAGTCTCTCCTCCATATCATCTATTTCAAGGATGTCTTCTTGCTCTGGTTCACAATAATGAACTCCTTTCTATAATGTCAATTTGTTGAACTCTTATTACATTCTCTTCATAATTTTTATTCTGTGACGATTTATTTGTCTTCATTCTTGATTTATCACGAGTATATATCCTCTTGCTTTTCCAAATTTCTTCTTTGAAGATTATAACTTTCTATGTAACTCCAACAGTGCTTCAATTGGATTAGAAGATTTGAAGCTGCACAATTTTGGGTACCTTCACTTGTTGTATTGACCCATCATCGAATGGTCCTTCTTTCCTCTACTAAATCCACATGTCTAAATCGTCATGTTTAAAAATTCCAAACTCATGCAGCACGATGAAATACCTTTTCTTCATCTCCATGTACTTATTAATATTTGCTATTCCAATATTCCAACATTACCAGCTCCAATATTCTACGCATATTTCATGATACCTCTCTCTTTGTCTCCTTTCGTTTACGAGATCTTTCTATCTCGGTGTCTGAACATATTTGGGTTTCTCCTTCTTCTTAACATACTCTAAGGTTATTCATCATCCTATGATGTACCTGCAATCATAGAAAAATGATTAGTTTTAAAGCCCAAAGCGTTTGAGTCTCATTTTGATGTGGTACCAATCATACATGCTTTTGGATTTTCATCGGATCCTCTTTGTTGTAATTCAGCTCCTTTAGTCTCTCTATTATAAACAAATCAATATGTCTCTTTTCATTTCTTTGAACCTCATATCAAATTTGACATTCCATATTTTCAATACGGTTCCATCTTACCCGTTTCCTCATTTAATCATGTCTTTGGTAATATTCTCTCTCTCACGCCATTCACTGTAGTACTTCCATTGTGCTCTCATCCTTGCAGATACTACTGTCTCTTCCCTCATTACTGTCTGCAACTAACGGCATTCTCTAGAACCTCTTCTATGACCCTCCCATGGCCATCTTTCACCACTGAGCTCCTCACTTTCGATTGGTGATATAACTTGTAGCCTTCTCTTGTAGCAATCTCTTCTTACTACTCAATATATCAAGCTTCCTCTACGTAGCAGTCTCTTCTCGGTATTCTCTCTCTCTTTATCTTGATTCACTCTCTTGAAGAAAAGCCTTTTGAGCTTCGCCCACTCCTCTGGCTTTGCACTGGAGTCACACTCTCTCCTTTCTTCCAACCTCTAGTTGGATAGGTTAATTTCCATCATCATCAAAAACACTGTTTTTCTTAGCTACAATTGTCAGACATGTTATGATTTCTTTCAATCAATTCATGCTTAATTAACTAAAAACACTTAGAACCATACCTTATTGTCTAGTTTTCTGAACATATGTTGTTGTTGTTGTAGTTTCTCTTTTTTCCCTTATTCATGTACCTTTAATGTTTGCAGTTTGTCATCTCTGCCTCTATTTCATTCAATCAAATTCAAATCAATTCTTCTCTTAACTTCTACTCTACTATGGGTTATAGAAATTCTTCTTGTTATGTTCTCTTAGAAAACTCTTCAAAACTGTCATACATTCACAAACTAATTGTAGAAATAAAATAATTCATAAGTTATGAATTATCTTCAAAAGACAAACCCACTCATTCTCTTACATGGGAAAACCTGCTCTAATTTTCTCCCAAAGAATTTTTTTCTTTGATGCCAAGCCAAGTACGACCATCGGTCGCAATTAACAAAATGCACCACATGCAAGGTTAGTGGAACAACCCCACATGTTCTTCCCTTAAATTTTCTTAACCTTTGAGACCTTCATTCCATTCAAATGTATACGAAAAGTTTACATATGGTTTACAACTCAATATAATAAAACTTTTAAATTTATATGTAAGTACACTTCTGACTTCACATTATGCCAATACTTCAGGACACAATGAGTTTATGGCCCCACATATTCCTTTAACCTACTGCCTTTTAAATAGGATTATAATATTTCATACATACATACTTTATGCAATCAAATCACTCTCACTTTAAAATAGAATTCATCGTAAACCAAACACTCCTTGTATATACATAGAACACTCTCTTTGGAGGGTCCACATGATATCAGTAGAAACTCTTTTGGTCAACACTGCAAAGGTTAACTATAACAATAATGCTAAACCATAAAATCCTACGAAGTGCGCAATTGCCATGACAACGACACGATAGCATCGCCATCTACCCATCATATCTTGCATCGCATCGCAAACAAAATTCCTTATCTACTTCGAACTATTTAACGCTAAAAATTAAAAAATTCTGCATGGTTGAAGTTGCGTTCATGATACATTATGGCCTCCTCATCAACATCTTATTATCTTATATTTACTTTTAAGTCCTCAACTTAACTATAAAATCGTGAAATTAATAGATGTTGTATCACCATAACACGCGTCCTCGTTAGCAACTCTCTGACTTTCCTTCTTATGTAATCTTAATCGTTTAATCACTTAGCTTTCATTTCATTGTTGTGATCTGCTGCATCAATTATTAAATCTGGTTACACCAATTAATCTATTCATCCATTCACTTCTCTAAATTTCTAGTGTTATTTTCACTTCATTACTTTTCTTATTTTGTTGTACATACATGCTTTCTGGCTTTTCTAGCTATTCTGCTTATTCAGCTTTCTCCAATGCGAATCTCTATTAGAGTTTTTCTCTTGTTTCTTTACCACCATTTTGAACTTGAATATAAATCACTCTGTGTTTATTCCTCTTCTTCAAATTCATATTTTTTCCTTTACTTGTTGTAAACGCATCTATTTGTCTGTTTGGAATAACGAAGTTCACCATGACCATAAGGCTTTTTTATCACTCGAAATACTTTAACAATCTAGTGAGAATTTATTCTTTGATATCAAATTCTTTCTATTATCATCACTCGACACATAAAAAAAATGACACACAATCAAATAGGAATTCGATTTCTCATTAAATAAATAAATGTACAAATACACAAACTCTGTTTACAATTTGGCTTTGACGATCTCCATTTTGTAGCGCACTATGTCTCTCTCAATAGCTAAACCTTGGGCTACAATTAAGCTTACTCTCTAAGGATCTATCTATCTTTTTCTCTATGTTGATTTGGCCTTTTTGAGAACTGCAAATATATACAAGGCGTTGCTGTGTTCAGGTTCGGATCCATAGGTTACTCAACAAAATCCTAAAACTCCTCTAAGTCCTCAATTAATTCCAAAATGTCTGCCTTTATCCCTTGAGGATCTCAAAATTAAACAAATCCCCATAAGGATCCTCCATAAATCATGAACTACTTCCTAATATAAAGATTTACAATATTTTAACATATCAATCACACCAAATGCTCCTTGATCACTCATGTTCCCCTGATGAAACATTTAAATATGCCTCTGTTCTTTTAATTAAATACTATTCTAATGTCTCCCTAAATCCTCAAAATATTTAAAAATTACATTAATTAAACACTTAGGAAAACCACTCTTTTGAAAACCTGAGAGCCCTAGATTCACTAAATGTACAAATTTTGAGACATGATTATACCATCGCTTTAATTTGAGTCGAATTAGACTACAAGCTTATCCCATCCAACAAGGACAGCAACTTTGTTGCTCAAAGTGTTGAGAACATCAGATCGGTAGTCTTTATTAGGCATGGAGTCCAAGGAGCATGAGTCATAATAACCTTTGTTAGACACAGGAGTCAAATAGAACTTGTAGATCAACATAATTTATTGGGCATGGATTCAATCCCCAAATGGGAGATGATCAGGTGTAAACCTCGAGAAACACCTTTACACTTTGGACTCCTTCCTTTATTCTTATCTTGAAAAATACGGGAAATGAAAATGCTAAAACTAAGAAATGCTCAACTTCTAAGCTTACTTTGTGCACAACTCCCTGTCTATATACATGGCTGAACTTAATTGGGTGAAGCCGGCCTTTGTGCTGCTTAGAAAAGACATGCAACATTAAAATTAGTACCCCCATATTCTTCAGCCAAATTTGAAAATCAAAACGGGAATGTAAAATGAAAATATTCCGAATCTGAGAGCTTTACATACCCTTACATAAATCGCAACTAAAAGCAGAAAAGAAAGTTGTCATATAATAAACTTAAAACTTGGATCATAGAGCGATAAGGCAAATTTTATTTACTTCATTTTCTTGAACATCTTGCTTATAGACTTGCTGAGCAGGCTGAAGCTTCCTTCCTTTGTTTGACTCCTCAATTGAGGTTGTATATTAAGGAAAGATTGATTTTATTTTTAATTGATAAACATTAGGTCGGAAAGATAAATGCGGGGTTTTTCCACTCATAATTCTCATGTTCTTCATATAATTCTAATTCTTGGTAAAACTCTCCCCCCTCTTTTAAACATGGCAAGAAGCTCATAGGTTTCTCCTCTATTCACAAAATCATTAAAATTATGAAAATTGTAATGATCTTCCAGGCTTTCAGTATGTAGTTCAGTTGTTGCAACGGTTTTCTAAACATAATCCTCAAAATTCTTGAATTCTTATGTTTCAGCAATACAAGAATCCCCTGACCCCTTTTGAAAATCCTTGTTCATCTCTGAATTTGCATTCTCTTGTAAATAAATTCCAATGTTTTCTTGACAAGCCCTCTTGTCTTCAACAAAACTTGTTCTTTCGACATGACAGGAGAAATTTCCACAAGCCCACACATTATCTTCGATTTCCTGGGCATAAAGAAACATCAACTCTACAGTGCAAGGCTTTCCCTTCTTGAGATAAAAATCCAAGACAACAGAAAGAACCCTCAAATAGTAAACCATAGTTGTAGTTTCAGGAGGCCGAATCTCTTTTGGCATGCTGAAATAATTTTTTTGAAACCTCCTATTAAACTCAGCGATTGATTCATTGCTCTGCCTCTGGATAGAATATAATTCCAAAAGGTGTTTTTCATATGACTTATGCTTGCCTCAATATCTAAGAAATATATCTTGAAAACCTTGCTAGGAACTAATTGAGCTTGCTTCTAAACACTAGAACCATTGCTGAACACCCTGCTTTAATGAATGACAAAACATCCTTAAAGCCACATCTTTATAAATAATTTGAAATTTGTCCAGAAAGTACTAAAATTCCAAGATATGTTGTTCAACTGAAATATCTTCCTCCTCTACATAAAAACTTGGCATTTGAATCCTTTTGAAGGATATTGATGGAGGATTGTGGGCAGCACCAAGGGTTTGAAAATCACCTTGGTTCCAAGATGGAAAGAGGCGGATTGCTTATGAGGTAGAATGTTATCACCCAAAGATGATGAATCCTCACCTTTATGCCCAGACCGTGACATATTACTTTCAGGAATAGTAATGCAACAATCATCTCTCCTTTCATATTTAGGAGATAAAGTTGTGTCAAGATCAATAATACAGTCGGAAGAAAAATATTCTTTCTCCAGCAAAGAATGTACATTTTGGGCCTTATAATCTTCTAAGAAAATAAATTAGGAAACAATCTTCTTGATACATAAGGGAAAATAAACCATCAAACTGATAGTGAAATATAAAAATTCCTTTAAAAGATTCAAACTCTGATACATGTATTTCCCACGGTGCTTTCTCATTTCATTGCCCGCAAAATTCCTCATCTAATGAAACCTTCATCAATGGAGTCGTCAGGTGAATAATAAACAACCAAATTTATATCTAAATCTTGTTCACCATCAAGAAATATATTTCAATACCCAGGGAAAAATAACTTCGTGCCTTCGTCCCCGGCAACGACACCAAAAAATGTTGTATCTTAAGAGACAATCCCTCGGTTGTGAAAGGAATCAATGCTTAAGACATTTTAAAAGAGTTTCACATAAATGATTTTGTCATGAAGTCTTTGTTCTATCCCTATGGAGACTAGTTTTCTAAAACCCTTAATGATCTTCAATAATAAAAGATTTCATAATGCCATTCACTGTTGATATCTGAATGAAGAGAAGAACTGCAAGGGAAACTCAAAGTAATATGTTGAAAACACATAATCCACCACTTTTAAGTTTCAGAGGAAATTCATGGAGAGGGAGGAAACTCGAAATAATATGTTGTAAACATAGAATCTATTACTTTAAAGTTTCAACAGGAGTTTTTGAAGAGAGGGGAAACTCAAAATAATATGTTGTAAACACAAAATCTATTATTTTAAGTTTCAAAGAGAATTTGTGAAGGGATAAGAGATGGAGTGAAGGAGCCCAAATTAAGGTTATTTAACTCTTACTCATATATGTAATTAAGGGATCGACTACTATATTACTTCACTTCATTCAGAGAAGAAGGGACACAAAATGGCACAAGAAACACGAATCACCATCAACAGTTGCAAGAAACTTACTACTTCTTTCATTTACCCATCAGAAAAAAGAAGTACAAAATTTAATCCCTGAGAGGTCCAGAACTTAGGCCCCTCTTCCTTCTTTTTCTCTTCCTTAAATACAAATTAAAGCAGTTTGTAATTGCTCGAGCTTCTTGAAACTCCTAAACTGCCTAAACTGTTAAACTACTTATTACATTGTAATCGAGGACACCATTGTAGCTTCGATCTTAACAAAGAAAATAAAATACACTTGGAATATAATCCTTTTGCTGAGTCTGATTTGTTGCTGATGTGTCTCTTTCCATTTCGGCTGTGGTGTCCTAACAGTTTGCATAAACGCATCTCCACTCGACTCTGCCCATCCTTTTGCGTTTCGAACGTTGTCATCATGTCACCTGCTACCTGACTCTGCCTCTTCTGCACGTGCTTGTTGTGTTTAGTCTTCTCTTCTCCTTTTCTCTGCGTCGGGTCACTTACCCAAGCCTCTATGCCCGCATTCAGACTTTCTTCCATTATCAAGCCGTTTCACCATCCTTACGTTATAATCCTCCTTTCTTCCTCCGATGCGATTTAACACAAGAAATTCCTTACCTCTGCATTTGAAAAGCTTTGGAGTTCACTTTTGAAACCACATCACATCCGCTCGCAAATCGCAAATCATGGATTTTATTATGAAAGATGTGAGGTAAGAGTTAAACTGTGAAATGTGCGAAGTGCAACGGGCAGAAGGTGAGGTGGCATGGTGGAAATGGGAATGCCCATATATCACAAATCGCAAGATTTATGTGTGAGCGATGGAGGGTAACGGTAAGATTTGTGAAGTGCGATATGCGATGGAACCTATGGCCGACATGTGGCTCTTCTCCACAATCTCCGATCCATTAACTCTCATGCATCTTTATTTGCGATATCCATTCTTGACCGCTTATCTCTAAATTAGATCTCGTGGTCTAATCTTGTTCATCCATCTAACTTGTGTTCCTGTGCTATGATCTCCGCCATCCATCTCTCTGCTTCAATTATGCGCTTTGATCTTGACCATCTATTTTCCCCTTTGTGCCTCCTCCAAAACCCTTAAGTTCTTTTAAGGTATTTCTTCTTTCTATAATTTGAAAGTAAAGGGCGTGGGATCCAGCTATCACCACATAATGTCCTTTATTGAAACCTGAAACCACTTGCAGGGGTACTTAGCAGTTTTTGGAATTTGAAGAGAGTGTTCCCGTAGTTAGTGCCAACCATCAATTTTTAGGTGAGTGGATTTAACGAGACTGCTTGCAGGGGAACTCCTTGGTATAAATACGTGCAATTTGTGCTCCCGGGTTGTCGTTTTATCTGGGCGCAATGAATACGAGCCTTCGTTGTACTCGAACTTGGAAGAATGATAATCTTGTTTAATTTTAACTTCAAGACATCTTAGCATTAAACGGTATTCTGTAGCGCTAGTCTCTCCTAAGCTTGCGAATGAGCTCGACTTGACGCCTCTTTGTTGCTCCTCTGCTTAGATTACACCTCCAATGTTGTTGACTCCTTGATTTTGGTTCTGGTGCACAAGTGATGATGAATTCTCGTTGAGCTTGTGGTTATCCTTTTGAGCACATAACAGGTCTTCTTGAAATTTTAACAATTGTTCCTCAATAACCTTGAATTGCTCAAAACCTCTCTTGACTTTTAGCTGAGTCAAATTAGGCTACAACAGGTAACTAGGCATAGAAAAATTCCCCTAGACCCCTCATATTTCCGCTCTAGTGGGATCATATCCCCTTTAGGTGCATGCTTGGTAAGTATCGTTAAAATAACTATGTTTGCAAGTATTCAAAATCACAATGGTATGTTTACCCCATGGTGTGAATAAGACATAATAAAGAAAATATCTATATGAATCATTTAACATATACAATATCAAGTTGAATATTTCCAAAGTTTCAAATCCAGGATAAGGTTATTAACATGAATATCATATGGATTACACAGGATGTTGCAACGATCATTAACAAAGGGATTATATGGTTAATAAACATCAATACTAAAGGGTTTACTGACATGTGGAACACAGGTTTTACATGAATAATAAGGGTTATCATAAAAGGGCCACATGGGTTAACAAGGATAAGGACCATGGGTTAACAAGGATAAGGACCATATGAGTTTTAAGTGTTATTAACATGGGGATTATATGGGTTATGATTATGTATACCATATGGTTTATAACAAAAGATCCAACATTCACAACTTATGAGGATTATTTATTTTTTCACTAAAATTGGGGAATTTTGTATTAGCAAAATATGTACTAGAAAGGCACAATGAGAGTACGAGATTTAAATAAATCAGTCAACAAGTTTCTATCCAAATAGCTTCCTTAAAAAAGGCAATATTCGTAGGCTACTTCAGAGGGGTTACGACTATCTTCCAAGAGGTTCCTTTAATAGTATCTCTAAAAAAGTATCTTAGGATTAGTACATAAGTGCATTCTATTAAAGGTAAACTTGGAGGATGTGGCCATTAGATCCCTATACCATATTGATCTATAACTAGAGCTGGGATGTTCAAAACTATGAAGAACTGGTCAATTGTAAGAGGAGATGTAAAATTTGAAGGAGTGAAAGATGTCTCACTTGGAGTAATTATGTCCGTTCAATTCATAATTATTCCATCTTTTCTTAGAGAGAATCCACCTTATTGTTGAGGCATTGCATGGAATGACAATGTTGAAGAATGGTTTTCGATAGGAGCTCCACCTAGGATTCAAGATGCAGAATATTAATCATAATATCATAATGAAGTTTGTCAATTAGAGATTACACATCATCTAGAGAAGCTAGAGGGGAATTTTGATAGGGAATGCCACGGCGAGCCATGAACATTGATTCACCTAATAGGGAAAGGGCATATATCAGAAGGAAAGAGAAAAAGACTCCACTAGTTTTGATTGAATAAGAAGCTTAAGAAAATAAGTTACCAAAGGAGTTAGTTCGATGAATATGTGTGGAAGGCGAATTGAATGCACTAAGCCTTGGTGTTGGAGCTCACTTTCCTTCATGATTAAAAAGTCATACAAATGGAACAATAATTATGGGTGATTTACAAAGAACCGATTATGGGGCATGTGAAGCGTATTGGGAGGTAACTATAGGATGGTATAGGAGCAAAGGAGCTCGTGGGTTTAATGTAGTGGACATCTAGGTGATGGGGGAGACCACATGGGCATCATCACCATGTGTTGGTGATCAGGTGCTCAGTGTAAAAGCTAAAAAATGAAAGTTCTCAGGATGGATTAGAAACTGAACGACAACGAAGAGCTCGTCGCCAGGAATTCAGCGCAATTCGTTTCATCGAAAACAGAGCCCAGATGAAGAAGATAGAGCTCGATGTTCTTTTTCCTAAACAACTAAAAATTTTGCAGAATAGTGAGAGGTTGATGACATGGCAGCCCAATCAGCATGCAGGGTATTTTCTAGGAATATTATTCAGTTTTTCCCAGTGACACTGTGACAAGTGTCACAGCAAGATTCGCCGAATTGGTTTGAATGTGAATTTTTTTTTACAATTGCTCCTAAGGTTGAATGAGATTCTTTTTTTATAGCTTGGGACAACCCAACCAGAGGCTGACACGTAGTGCAGCCAGGGGCTGTCACGTGCCCCCTTTGGTGGACCCTCTCCAATGGTTGAAATGTTTTTTATATGCATGTTTGAATGGTTTATATGTTCTAAGGTTTGAATTATCAACATATGATATGGTGGAGCGCATTTGATTTTATAACATGGTCTGAATTAAATCAAAGTTCAAATTAATATATATGGTGGCGCATATATTAACATTATAATCCGAACATACATATACCATAGTCCTAGGGCGGCAAATATTCAAATCCGCAAAGTTCAAAGGTTGGGAACGTTAATTACGGTGGGAAAATATATATGGGATGGGCGGAGGTTGGGGTTCAACCCCATGACCTCCCCCACAACATCGCAATGGCTTACCAATAGCCCACTCCACAAGTTCTTAACCGCATAGCGCGCGACCGCTATTTGAATGTGTATGGATTCTTCGACGAGGGTTTGGAGGGGTCTAGCTCCGCGGGCTAGCCCCCTCCCCATGGGACCAATGTGCTACAACCAGGAGCGACAGGCTTATGTAAATGCATGTTTAAATTTTTTAATGCGGGTTTAATTAAACCCCAAACCATGTTTAGCACTAATGAAAATTTGTAATCCGGATTAATGTAAATACGTGCTTAATGCGCCTTAATATGCCATTAGCACTAATTAAACTCAGAGTTAAACTTGTAGTGAATTCAGCAGAGTCTAGCAAGTTCGGAGGACCTCCATAATTGGAGGTTTAACTAGAGTCTTTTCTAGATTTGGAGGAGAATTCCTAGGAAATATTGTTTTGATCATATCTGGAGAAATTTTCGACCAAATTAGGAGAAAGAAGAGTCATTTATGATAGATTTGGACATTCTGGACTCATTGAAGCATGTTTCAGGAGTTGTAGGTGAAGTTAAAAAACTTGTTTTTTCACTTTTGAGCTAATATAGAGGCCCAAGCCATGGAAGTTGGACCAAGGAGATGTAGCCCAGGAGGGGTGAACTCCTTCATCAAAACTCTTTGTTGATGGATCAATTGTGATGGTTTGTTGTTCTTATTTTTGTTGTTGTTGAATATATTTATTTCATGCTTTATGCTCCTGAATTCACTCATAAAACTCAGTTATTTTACCTGTTTGACACACATAAACAACAAGGAAACCTATGTACATCAAGCATAAGATCATCAAATAAATTTTAAATCCGAAGATGAAATTAGCATAACAAAACTAACATTCAAACTTAGATAAAGTGTTGGCTAGGAGGGAGGAGCCAAGCCATTACAAAATTTGGAAGGTGGAACTCCCATTGATTACTAATACTCCTTTCAAATTGAGAAGAGTATTTTTTACATGGTGATCAACACTCTGATTACTATCCCAGAGCATGTGGAAGCATGAAACTTGACCAAAAGAGCTCAAGAAAGACTTTATGTGTTGGATTGTTGAAGCAAAATGAAAATTAGAGGTGGGGTTAGCCCAAATGAATATATCTAATGGTGTTCTTTGTGTCCCTGATTATAATGAGATTTGAAATGGCCTCGATGGAAGCAAGTCTTACTGCTTGCAAAAGAGAGTAAATTTCAACTAGGTTATTCGAGGCCAAAGCTAGACTTTGGGAAAAGGGAAGGACTAGTTTTCCTTTTGGGTCATAGAGCATTATTCCTATACTTGCTATCCTAGATAGCTTGTAATAATTATTAACACGAGAACCATATGGATGACTGGTAGAAAAACCATAAGGAATATATAAAAGTTAATTAATTATTTCAAATATATTATTTATGAACTCTATAATGATATTTTTAACCAAATTATTGTTTCATTATTTTTATTTTTCACCTATATTTTGTTATATATTTGTATTTTTCCACCTAATTTTTGTTATATATATATATATATATATATATATATGGTCACAAAATTTTTTTAGTTTCACTCATAAAAATAGAACATCTTAAACACTAAAAAGCATTACAAAGATACTCTCAAAATTAAACTAATCTCTTGCAAAAACTAAAAGTACATCCTTCATGCAAAGTTTGGCAAGATGAAACCTTATTATTAAAATCCAAAATGTTCCCTTTATTTTTTTCCCTTTATAGAGATGTAATATATGAAACAAGTTGTAAACAAAAGAGTACAAAATTGAGAAGCATATAACATTTAAATAGATATTTACATATTGAACCAAAACATAAACGATCTACATCAAAATACACTTAAAGGAGTTTAATATGAAGTGAAACATCATAAGCCAACTAGAAAATAAAATGGAGAGAAAATTATGTCACTTCTCCATCTTAGTCCTCCCAAATATGTGATCTACCTTGAGTTAGAAGCTAACATTCTTTTGAAAGTCCCTTAACTTGAATATCTATTTCTCTCTCTATATATGCTAAAAAATTATGGATTCAAAATTATATTTCAATGCATGAAACACAACTATCAACAAGACATACAAAAATAGTTGATGTGATTGTTCAAACAAAACTTGCAACTTTTAGAAAATACATACACAATTTTGTAGTTATTTATGACTGACACATTCCAACTCCTAACACCATATACTTATTTAAGAAACATATAAGCTAATTAAAGAATACCTTGCTAGCAAATTCCCTTTTGCCTCTCATGGAGTGTGAAAAGTTGTAACCACCCATCCCATATCTACTCACTTTCACTGCCCTGCCAGGGTAAACATGAGAGGAAGAGCTACTATGATAGGACTCAACCTCCTAGATAACCTTATAGAAATGGATTCAATGAAACAAGACCTTACTAACCTTTCTATGGAGCTACAAGACCCCCAAGAGATAAACCACCCCTCCAAGTGCCCAACCCCTGAGTTAACTTTATTTTTTACTGACCTAGACTTCTAAACGTTGGCACAACATTGCCTAAATTTAACTGTAACCTTCCAGTCGCATGCATAAGCCTACAAGGGAGCGACTACAATATTTTTCACCCAGTTCTGTGCCAACGACCGCGACATCTAAGCCACTTTTTCATGGCTAGTCTCTAGAACATTGCCCAGAACTTGAAAAAACTTTCCAGAATGCTAAATGACACAAGGACAAAGCCTCTAACACAAAACTTAATCAAGGACTTGACCTAACCTAGTCTAACCACAACAACCTTTCCATCAAACACATGGTGAACATGAAATTTACAAGTCATGAATGCATATATGAACATAGAGATCTAAAAATTATTTGAGAAACATCGGGAAGGTCCAATGCCCTCTCACAATAACTGCAATAACATATATTAGGTCATGCATTCATTAACCAGTCATTTACAAGTAAAAACATGTTAAGGGCCATAACTTGAATCTGTCATAAAACCATGCTTATAACCATCATATAGACAGATAAATAACAAAGATAGATCAACCATTAAAACCACATAAGAACAAGTATAATTACTCATGAACTACAAGGGAAAAGAGCTCTTATCAATCTTATGCTAAAGCCAACCAAGTCAGGGAATTCCACGTACCACCCAACCACAGATTAAGCTGAACCAAATCTCTCTTTCAACCAATCACCCCCATGCCATATTCTAAGCATGAGTGTGGGATCTCATGGGATAAACCAATACATAAACAACCAATGGAATCCAAAGGTTAAACCACCTCCACCCTCACACTACCATGATCTCACCTCAACTGGTCTCGAGATCACAAAACCAAACCAAGCTTGGATGCCTCAAAATTCCTTCACCATCCCCTGATGAATTTTCCTGTCTTCGCCCACCTGTTGAGGGCTTCCCAGAGAAAACCATCTCCACCTCGAACCCTTGGTATTTTCCCGAGACCACCTCACTCAGATCCAAAAACCTTTCGGGAATCCAAAGCTCAACCAAGAATGAATCCCATCACACAGTGGCTATCCGGAAATGAAAAGGCAAGGCTGAAACCACTATCAAACCTGGCAAAAACCATGCCAGTGACAACAAATGAACCAAATACACACATGCATATACCATGCATGCCAAAAAAAGCTAGGAAATCATACATGCAACCTGTTACCTGCAAGTATTCCCGTCGAAGCTGCTTGATCCAACCTTTCCTTGCTTGATCCTTTATTTCCTTGACCTTCCTTTGCTTGCTTTCTCCTCTCAAACCAATTCCAAAACTCAATTGGAAAAAGGTTGTGAATTGACCCTCAAAAACCTTTTTATTATTGAGACCTCTAATTTTTTCATTTTTCTCCATTTACCTTCAATTTCCTCCTCACACGCAACTCGTGAGATTTCATCTCCCTTTTCTTCTATTTTCAATTATTTTCATAAGTAAAATACCAATTAATGTCTCTTTGCCTTTTCAATGCCTTTGCCAATTTCCTTAGCCATAATAGACCAAAATGAATACCCACTAGGATTTTTTTCCCATCATTCAACTTGGAATACGTGTCCCGTGACCTTGGTATTATTTTTCCTTTAACTTTATTACATGAACTTTTAACCCTAGGCCATTACAAAAGTATGTTGGTCCACTTCCATGGCTTCAAAAAATATGCTCAGTCATGAGTAGTGTGATTGTTGAACAAAAAAGGAGTGCACTAAGGTGTATGGATTTGATCGAGTCTATATATAGTCTTGAGAGAGAGGCATCCTTTCTCCACTGATAACTTAAGATTATGCTTCAAAAAATTCCCTTGGTCTCCCATGGAGTGTAGAGAGGTATTTTGTTCCATTTCCATGGCTTAAAAAAATGTGTTAAAAAATGAGTAGTGGAATTGTTGAACAAAAAATAATGCTTTAAGTTGCATGAATTTGCTCAAGAATTTATAAAGTCTTGAGGGGGAGACATCCTTTTTCCATTGATAACTTAAGAGTAAGCTTTAGCATCATTGACTTTACATATAGAAACCCCTTTGTAAACCTACACTAGAGGTAAGCAAATGTGTATCTAACAAGTGAGGAATATCTCTAGCCCCGTGATTCCATATATATCCTTAAGCCATTCCATCAAAATATAATCAAACAGCTAACTTATTAATAACTTCTTCCATATATTACTTATTAATTTTATCAATTTTATATATATATATATATATATATATATATATTTTAAATAAAATTTAAAATCTACAAAATAAAGCTATTTTTTTTTTCAAGAAAGAAAAATCAACAAGTTTTCTATTAAAAAAACCTATTTACATAAGTCTAATATTTAAAATACATAGTCATGATCATGAATATAAAGGTACCATGAACAACATCACCCAATAGTTTATATTTATATATATCATCCTTCACTTCATCTATGACCAACAAGTAAATAAGTTCAAATGTGAGGGATCATGTCCTAACTTTGAAGTTCACCCAAATAATAAGCTTTGCAATGTATCTTGCCCACCTGATAGTGATGGCCCAATTTTGAAAGAGCATATGCAACAGAGTTTTGCTCCCTGTATATATGTGCAAAAGTAATTGCTTGAAACATTTTCTTCAACACCCTGATCTTGCACATCCAGTTGCATAATAATGGAGGAGCGAAATGTAATAGCCTTGGTGAAAATTCCATGTAATAAAGTTAAAATAATAACAACGGCACATGGGACATGTATTCCAAGTTGAATCTTGGGCAAAACATCCTAGTGTGGGTGTTCACATGGTTTATTATGGCCAAGGAAATTGGCAAAGGCTATGGCTGAGGCATTAAAGAGGAAAAAAGTATTTTTGACACATTTATTTATGAAAATAATGGAAGTTAGGAGAAAAGGGAGATGAAAGGTCATAGGTTGCATGTGAGGAGGAAATTGAAGGAAAATAATGGAAAATGAAGAAAATAGAGGCCTCTTCTATAAAAATGCTTATGAGGATCAGTTGGTACCTTTTGTCAGTGCATTTTTGGAGCTCTCTCATTATTCTCTCTCTCTCTCATACTCTTAGATACTTAGAGTTTTCTTGGAGCACTCCTGGATACTTAGAGTTTTCTTGGAGCACTCTTGGAGAGTGTGGATACTTGGTGATTTTGAGCAAGAAGGCAAAGGAAGAGCAGGAAAGCACAGGTGGACATCAGGATTAACAGCTACAACGGGATTTGATTGCAGGTATGGAGTTGCATGTATGCTTTCCTCACTAGTTTTGGCATGCATGGTGTATGCATGTGGATTGCCTAGCCTTGCCATTTCCTGGACAACCATGGTATTGTGGGTTTATTTCCATTGATTTTTTTCTCGTTGGTTCTCATGATTCCTTTATTTTTTGGGTTGAGTTATTAGTTCCTGGAGCATTGGTTAGACAAATGATCTGGAGCCCAACAAACAACTGTTGGGTCGAGTTACTATTCCTAGAACCTTGGTTGGACAAATGCTCTGGAGCCCTAGGTGGGTTCAGTTACTAGTCCTGGAGCCTTAGCTGGACAACTGGGAACAATTGGGGTTGAGTTACTAGTCTTGGAGCCTTGGTTGGAACAAACACTCTGGAGCCCTGGAGCAGCTTGGGTGCAGACCAATCTGTGATGATTAGTGGTGTCCGACCGTGAGGTGGAATCACCAGTTTTGGGGTTGAGACAGTTCGATAATATGTTTGATAAAGTCCCACATTCATACTTGTAATATGGCATGGGGGTGATTGGATGAAGTGAGACTTGGCTCAACCAATCTATGGTCGAGTGGAACGTTGAAGTCCCATCTCCGGTTGGGTTTTACACTTATAAATGAAGAGCTCATTCCTCTGGTATTCAATATGAAAATGTATTGGTTTATGTATGGATTTATTTGTTGTTATATCCATGGTATTTCTGTTGTTATTATGTTGGTTATAACCATGTATTTGATTAGTGATGATGTATGGCTCTATCTATGTTTTGGCCTGTAAATGAATACCCAATGTATCTATGGTCAAATAGATTATATTGTAGCTCATGATATAGGGGAGAAATGATTCTTAGCTATTCTTAGATTTGTAATAGACCCCCATGTTTAAATTTTTTGTTTATACATGTAGATGCAATGTTTGTAACATGTTTAACGCAATGTCTGTCATGTTTGGGTGGGGTCCGGATGAGTTCCCGATGATGTGATTGCTTCATTGTTTTTGTTTTAATGTTATTTACCCTATCCTAAAGTTACAAGAAGTTATGGGCAGTGACCTTGGCTAAGGGGTTGAAAATGTGGCACGAACCCCGTAGCTGCAGGCACAATATTGACCTTTTGGGGCCATGACTGCGGCCTTGACAAGGCAAGCCAACGGCTAAGGGTATTTAACCGCTCCCTTGCCCTTACATGCCTGCAGCTAAGCCTAAAATGGGTTAAAAACTAGTTCCCCCTCAGGGAACAGGGCCCTGGAAGGTTGGGTTACCTCCCGGGGATGTCAATGATGCAGTATAAGGTCTGTTTGTCGTGTTTCCATTGGTTCCACTTCCTCAAAGTAATATAGGAAGTTGAATCTCATATTAGTAGCCTCTCGTCACATGTTTACCTCGGTTAGCCGATTACTTGGGTAAATATGGGAAGAGGGCCCAATTTCGAAATAGCATTTGCAACATAGTTTTTCTCCCTGTATATATGTGCAAAAGTAATTGCTTGAAGCATTTTCTTCAACACCCTGATCTTGCACATCCAGTTGCATAATAATGGAGGGGCGAAAGCAGAACATTCATTAATCCAATCAATAGTGACTTTTGAGCCATTGAAAACATACATCGTTTCAAGATCTATCCATCCGAAACAAAAAAAAAAAACCCCAAAGAGCTATAACTTAAACCGTGGAATTTGTCCCTGATCAACAATTGTAGCTGATTTGGTAATTTAATTCCAAAGATAACACAATATATAAATTGCATCCACATTCCTGTTAATTTGTGGCACCATCAAAGAAACCTGTAGGGTATTTTTCTAGACATTTGATAGGTTTGAAAATTTTGAAAGTTCTATTTTGGCCCACATGACCAAATTCCTTGAAATAAGCACAAATCTTGTTGCAATTTTATGTGGAAGTTGAAAGGGATATTTTAAAAAACAATTGCATTATTGCAATGCTATATACCCCAGAAGATAAAAAAAGGAAGTGTCTCGTACTCCATGAAATTTGACATCCATTCCTTTATGCATGATTCCATTGATAAGAAGCTCTAGATCACATTTAAAGATAATCATTGTAAGACATTAATCCTTATGGCAATGTCAAATGGGAACTTAAGGAATAAACAAATTATGTTTTCATCAGAGTCCTTGCACATATAGGATCTGCCAAGCCCATGAAAACACCTCTTGCAAAGATTCTCCCAATCGAGTATTTTGTTCTTCCATGCAAGCCAACCCAAATGCTTTAAATTTAAAGTTATATGGCATGACCATACTCACCTATACCGACACAACGTCACAGGGACCTGTGGATAAAAATAAATGTGATTGTAGATCTCCTTCACCAATGTGAGACCTTGTATACACCGTCCACCCCACTTGAGAGAATCAACTTTGTTCCTGATTGTAATGCCTACCATATATAAAATATAGTTGTAGAAATAGAAACATTATGTCGAGATATGCACAATTCCACAACGCTCTTCCAGGAAGGATAATGAAGATATGAAATCGCCGAAGATTGTATCTGGGAAATGTGAAAAATGCCCATACCGTGTAGATGTTGTAAGATCTCACTTTACGAATCAAACTTATATACACAATCAAATATTTAACATATTAACAAAACAAATATATAATTAAAATTTTGAATTTTAAACAATCAAAATACATAATTAGCAATAAATTACAATCATTATTATATAAATAAATAAGTCTACATGTCACTTGAGTTTAGCTTGGGTGGTTGGGCAGAATAGTTGTTATCCTCCCAACCCAGTTTCATGTCTCGTAAGTTGACACGTGGACACTTTGGAATAGAGTAACTTTGTTGCGCTCTTAAGTGAGTTTATAATGAGGGCTAGCTTAGTACCACCAAACTCTCTCTTGCTTTCGAGCATATAGGGAGGCGAACTCTCTTCCCTAGGTAGTACCCAATGCCCAATTTTTTTAAGAGCCCTAAGTGTTAGCTTAATTGTTTTAGAGCCATATGTGAAGTTATTTTATATTATTGCTAGTTGTTGCTAATCATAGGTTTGAGTCTCTTCGATTCCTTTAGGGCGAGACCCCGTAATCATGGCCGATGGTTTACTCGATTTACCATCCATAAAAGTGAGGAAGTACTTCAAGGTTTCTTGTGCTTTCATTAAAAAAAAAATTCCACATAAATATAAACTTGCATAAAACAACTTCATTCTCAAATTCTAATAAAACAAGCCATGCCTACGTTTATTGTGTCGAGAAGCGTTGTCTAACCCAGTATGAAAGAAATTTTGTAATGTCACGTCAGGTTATGTAATGATTCGATCAAATTAGATAAAAATAAAAATAAAAATAAAAGTAAAAAATTAATTATTAATTAAAATAGTGTACTTGGTCAAATTACATAAAAATAAAAATAAAATAAAATAAAATAAAAATAGAATTAACAATTATAATTATTAATTATTAATAATTAAAGTAACTCACATCTATCTTAAATTTGGAAGTATCAAAGTTTACAATAATCAAATCTACGTTTTTGAGTGTAAAAACTTATAGAAATATTTGTACCTCAAAAAATTTAATTCTTTTAAGCATTTAATAAATCCAAAATTAAAATAAATCTAAGCTAATTAAATAATCATGATAGCAAACTAATAAAATTTATCATATTAAATATATTAAATATGAAATTGATATGTGGTAATAAATTCGAGTATATGTTAAAATTTTCCGCATATATGCTAATTTTTTCGTTGGAACTACTTTTAAAAGTGCACGCTCTTGGTCTCATTCTTATTTCAAATGTGTGTCTAATATATTTTAATATCAATTTTAGTTATGTAATGATTTGTTACAAAGTGTTTCATAGTTAAATCGTTAAATCTATAAATCACATTTTTTCATTATTCAGTTTTAGCGCAAGAACATACTTCTGCAATAGCTTCTAGTGCCGCCATTTTCTACTCCCTCTTTTGGCTGGTGCAACTCTCGGTGGAGATATTCAATGTTGGCGAGAACGAGACTTAGTGCATGGAGTCACAGGAAGAGAGTGTACTCATCGTTTGGGCCTGCAAGGAGAAGATTAGTAGAAGATGAAGCCGACTGGATATATTCAGGCGAATGGTGGGGCTCTCAGGATGGGGGATTTGGCAGGGACGAGGGCCAAACCGTCTTTCAAAAACAATCGTTCAAAGGAAACGGTCTTGTCTCTGTCACTGCTCATCCCGCCTCCGTTCCAGTGAGTATATCTATCCACCCTGCTTCCTGTTGTTTATCTCTTCACCGCCTTACCGTTTTTTTCCTTTTGTTTTTAAATGGGATCGGTAACAGGTTCGCCCATACCTAAACTTGGCGAATTTGATAAGGTCATAAGCTAGTGTGAACTTTGAAGAAAATACCTAGTGTACTCTACTTATGTGGCTTTTAGAGTAAACATGGCTCACTTTTTAGGTTACATTAACTCTTGTATGCATTTTGGTTGGTCTCACTTGATTGTTTCAGCCTGTGCTTGATAATGATACTTACAAAGACATGGTCATTTGGAGGACATAGATGATGCTTCTCCGATACTTCATGGATGGTGTTTCACCCCTTGAAGGGCATTGGACATGATGCTAGCATGATGACTTGATGAGATACCCTAGCCTTGATGTTTGATGGATACATGATGACTTGTTTGATATGCACAATCACTCACTGGACTTTGGATGCTGCACCTTGAAGCCTTGACTTTGCACGTATGGGCTTGATGTGGCACTTGGAGAGGGCTTAGAGCCCCTTGATGGCCTCACAACCTTTTGATGACGTCGAGCCTTGGCATGATGACATTGCACTTGATGGGATTGATACACCTCTTTGAAGAGGTCATGAAGCCACCCACCTTGATGACATCACGAGGATGCTTGAGGACGTTCCATTTGTGATGGGACATTGCACCTTTATGATGATGTAACACTCATTTGAGCTAACCTAGTATAATTTGATGATGAAGTGACACTACTTGGTTATGAGATATGACTCTTGGATGATAGCTTGCACATTTTGGGGAGAAACATGACTATTGGAGTATTTCTGCACTATTTTGGAGATGACATCACCCTTTCTTGAGCACTCTATTCACACTTGTGGCACATCTATGAAAAGAATAGATATATCACAACCACACCATAAAGAGATAACATGCTCGATAACCATCAAGTAAACAACCAACAGGTGATGAACAAGGCAAGCACATGTGAGCAAAGCACCAAGCAAGAAGCACAATCATCCAATTAAGGAGAAGTAAGACTATCCAAACCAAGGATCTCCATCAAATGATCCAATGCCATGAAGGGAAAGGGGCTCCATAAAAATGTATCCTCTCAAGTTGGTCTTGTTGCCGCAAAATCTAGCAAGCCTTGAAGAGGAAAACCTTACAAGGTATAAACTAAAGCAAGAAGCAACAATGGGGTAGTGGTCCACTGTCACCACAGCCAAACCCCCCTGCTCTTCATGGTCTTTCATTGATGGGAGGACTCCCGGTAGGAAAAATATCACTTATAATATAATTCTAGGGTTAATGTGTGAAATGATCTCACTAGGAACTCTACAAGAAAAACATAATTTAGGTTGAAGGCTTCATAAGGAAGCATTCACTTTCTATGGAGAGACCTAGAAATAAGTGCATAAGACCTAGGGTTTGATAAATTTGATGAGTGTTGGAGCAACCAAAGGTCAAGGCCAAGAGAAAAAAGGTTTCTTACAATATATATTTTCTGTGCTAAGGCTCATGAAACCTTCAAGGAAGCCTTTAAGTTAAAGGAAGGGGAACTACTGTTTCCCTCTTGGGCAAGCAACTAGGGGAAGGAAATTTATGGATGAAATTGAAGTGGATGCCCACCAAAAGGATAGATTTTGTGGCAAATACTATCCTCATAATGTTTAGGCTCTCCAACCACCAACATTACTCTTGCCTAGGGATTCGCACCAAGCCATAGTTTCCTAGCTTCACCTTGAAAGGGTCGAATTAGGAGAAAGAGAAAATGGATAAAATTAAGATGTCATCACCAACCGAATGGACCAGTCCCTTGTTCCTTGGGAGTATGGAGTCCTCAATGCGTTAGATTAGCCAAAGAGCTCCTAAGGAGGCCAAAATGTTGATGCCCTAATAAGCAAAATTCCCACAATTACCTATGCAATGGAAGATGGATTTTTTATGGGAGAGCTACTAAGAGTTCACCACCAAGGACATTCATTTGCACATTATTTATGAGTAAAACATGCAATAGATCATCTAGATTGGCATTTAATAGTTATTCGACAGATTAGTTTACAACTGCAATTATTAGAATCAACAAAGTTCCACACATTAGGCATGTAAGAGATAAAATTTCAACATGTAGATACACTTACAAGATAACATGCAAAGAATCCATTCCATTAATCCAAAGAATAGATCCAAAGATAGACGAATCAACTCCAAATATCAAAGTGCATCAAGATTACTCCAAATCCTCAACAATAGAAAAGTGCGACTTGCTCAAGAGTGCCGAAATTCCAAGTGATGAGATGTTTTTGGTTCAAATGAGACTCTCTTCTACTTATATGAGGAGGTCAAATGCTATTTAGCCTATGAGCCCCTAAATAATCATAAAACAATGTGCAACATAAGCCTAGGTCACAAGCCAATCTAGTAGCCTTTGTGAAATTAGATTTATCTCCATAAATGCAAGTTGAAATGATGACGTCATGCTAACATAGGCTTGCTTAGGGCAAATGGTTGAGCTCTTCAAGTGCCATGACAAGTGTAGAGGGGCTCTAAAATCATAATTTAAGGGCTGGCCCCTAGATCTCTCTAAAATCATCCTGTAGGCCCCAAATGTGGGTTTGGGGCACAAAATTGGGTCTCATGGGTCTCCAAGTGGTGATTAAACCTGCTTCTACTCCAACGTTGAGGGCACTGAAGATGGTGTTAATCCTCCCATGTCTCAAGGTATGAGACTAAACTCTCATCTTGTCCCTGGATCAACTGCCAAACCATGTGATCATTGCGAAGCTGGTTGGGGCATGTTGGTCCAAGTATATCATTCTATGAATAATAAAGCGAAATGTAGGAACACTGTGGGTGCTGAAGGTGCACATGGTTGTGAATGATGCTTTACAACTGTCTAGAGTTCCATGGCTCTCAATGTATCACTTGTGGGTATCAATTGTCCCTCTGGAGGACCTGGACCCCAGTTAAGTTGCCCAAACCCATAGATGAAACCACCTACCAATTACACACAAGATCCAGAGCTGCAACTTTCACCATAAGGTACACACAATATCCAGAGCTGCAACTTTCACCATAAGGTACACATAATATCCAGAGCTGCAACTTTCACCATCAAGTATATTAATCATTATTGCGTCTAAGTGAATCGAGCTTGAAAGAAATGGGCAAAATGACACTTCATGTGAGGCTTCTCTTCCAAAATTGGGGTCTTGGTCACGAAATGATGTTACCTCCCTAGGTAGGAGTGGTTAATAGATGACCCTATTAAGTGTTCTCAACCCCCAAGGGGAAGTGATATGTCTTTGGTTCACCCTTCAATTGATAGGTGCCATGTAAATAATGATGGTATAGAGAGAAGAAGACTTCATGTCCAAGTGCCACAGTCAAATGGACCGACTATGATGGAATGCCTCATCCTGGGTGTATAAATGTGAGGAGGGAGCAGATCGTGGATGTAAGTGCTTACCTCAGCCTTTGTTTTTCCACCCCTCAATATGCCTTTTACATTTTCTTGATTTTTCTTTGTATTACTACTCGTAGCTCAAGGAATAGGAGCTTGCTTTGGATGATGTATAATAGTTATTACCCCTTTAAGGACGGGGCATTTAATTGCCTATCAGGGGTTGGGACATGCAAGGGTTCTATGTCTTCTATGAGATAGGGCTACATTGGCCCAAGAATCGGGTAATGGCCATATGAGAGAGGTAGAGCTCATGCTTGGCTTTTGCCCACGTGCTAATTTATAAGTCCCAAACATCTTTTGCATTTTAATTTTTCTTTTGTTTTTCTTGTGGCCATCACATGCTCTTTCTTTTTCTTTTAGCTGCATCAACCTCCCAGGGTGCATTTCCAGGCCCTACCCAAGTATGAGGATGTGTGAATGCCAAATCCCAATGGACCAATGGTTAGTTGAACCTGAAGAAGGGAGGTGCAATAGGGGCTTGTAATGTAAGATGGAAAGTGGTAAGTATCAAATAGGGGTATATGGGGCTACTCTATCTTAATCATTGCTTCCCAAGTAGTGCCCCTTCCTAAAGCCATGGGCCATTAGGGGAGGTACCACTGGACTATGATTGAAAATTTACTCCCCATTTAAGGTGTGGGAACAAGACTATGTCAAAATGCCTAAATACAAACAAGCATAAGCACCCGATTGCAAAATGAATAAAGTACCTTTTGATCATAAGCCCACCTTCCAACATGTGCTCTTAACACATGGGTGAGAAAACATATGACTGATGCAAGTGGTGGAGATATGAATGGCACATCACATCGGCTGCAAGGTGGCTCTTAGGGGCTGCTAGTTGTCGGCTGGAAGAGATTAATAAGAGAGTAACATCTAGCTCTAACTGTGACATGAGCTCACCGTAGAGTGCATGATCCATGTACTCGAACAAGGAGTTCATGAGTATTCCTATAATCTACTGCGACCGCAGACTTGTAACTTGCACATTACAATTCAATTGTTTGGTAGCATGTGCACTGGGCGTATTATAGTTGCCCATGTTTTTCCACAAAAGAAATAATCCATATAGAAAGTAAATCTATGCTAAACACAAGTCTAATCTATATGCAAACATGATATGATGATATTAACTGTGTAAAAAGGAATATGTAATGCACCTACACTATCATGCATTTCAAGCATCCAATACATGAGCTAAGTGTATTCATGCACCCAATGTAACTAGCATATTATCAGATCAATATAACAACACTTCTCGTCGATATGAGCCTTAGCAAAACAAGGTAGCAAAATATCACATCTTCCTTTGCAAGATTGGCCAGATGCATAGGTGGGAAAATAAGGAAACCATGCATTATGAAAAAGAATCATGGATGAAGAAAAGGGATCCAACTTGAGCCATTGGATCCCGTCTTCTAACCAAAGAATGGAAATTTCCATAATCAAGCTCATGAACTTTCAATAAAGAACAACCTTAGTCAGATCACTCTCATTGGTGTCCTCAAGGACATGCAGGGAGTGATATGATGAAGGGGATGAAAGAGATACATGATCATCATTAGTGTCATATATAGGATCATTGTCAAAACGATGACCAATATCCCACTTTCCTTTTCAATATGCAAAAATGCATCAATATTAACCTCATGCAATTCCCAAGGAGCCATTGCCTTGATCTTTGCATGACAATCAAACTCGCCAGGGTGAATTTTAAGATGCCTCGAGAGATGCTTGCTTCACCCTACAAGCATTGAATATGAAGCCCAATGAAGAGAAAGGGCTTCATTCTTCCAATGGAGTCACTGAATAAGGAGTTGTATGGGGGTAAGACACACGCTTCATTTTCTTGGCAACAACACCAAAAATGTTGCTGTAAAATCTAGAGCCTTGGAGAGGGAAACCCTACAAGGTATAATCTAGAGCAAGAAGCAACAGTGGGGTAGTGGCCCACTGTCACCACAGCCAAAACCCCCTGCTCTTTACGAACTTTCATCGATGGGAGGAGTCTCAGTAGGAAAGAGATCACTTATAATAGGAATTCTAGGGTTAATGTGTGAAATGATCTCACTAGGAACTCTTCAAGAAAGACACAATTTAGGTTCAAGGCTTCATAAGGAAGCAATTTGCTTTCTATGGAGAGACTTAGAAATAAATGCACAAGACCTAGGGTTTGATAAATTTGACGAGTGTTGGAGCAACCAAAGGTCAAGGCCAGGCGAAAAAGGTTTCTTACAATATATACTAGCTATGCTAAGGCACATGAAACCTTCAAGGAAGCCCCTAAGTTGAAGGAAGGAGAACTAGGGTTTCCCTCTTGGGCAAGCAACGAGGGCAAGGAAATCTATGGATGAAATTGAAGTGGATGCCCACCAAAAGGATAGATTTTGTGGCAAATACTATCCTCTTGATGTTTAGGCTCTTCGACCAGCAAAATTACGCTTTCCTAGGGATTCACACCAAGCCCTAGTTTCCTAGCTTGGCCTTTAAAGGGTCGAATTAGGAGAAAGAGAAAATGGATAAAATTAAGATTTCTTCAGAATTCAGGCTTTTGTGATCTATTGCAAATATTTAGAATTCTTTCGGTAATGATGACAATGTTCTTTTGCATGTGATTATTACCGAAAGAATTCTAAATAATTAAGATGTCATCACCTATAGAATGGACCAGTCCCTTGTTCCTTGGGAGTATGGAGTCCTCAATGCGTTAGATTAGCCAAAGAGCTCCTAAGGAGGCCAAAATTTTGATGCCCTAACAGGGAAAATTCCCACAATTACCTATGCAATGGAAGATGGATTTTTCATGGGAGAGCTACTAAGAGTTCACCACTAAGGACATTCATTTACACATTATTTATGAGTAATGCATGCAATGGATCATCTAGATTGGCGTTTAATAGATATTCAACAAATTAGGGTGCATCTACACTTACTAGAATCAACAACTGCAATTACTAAAATCAACAAAATTCCATACATAGACATGTAAGAGGTAAATTTTCAACATCTAGATACACTTACAAGATTACATGCAAAGAATCCATTCCATTCATCCAAAGAATAGCTCCATAGATAGACAAATCAACTCCAAATGTCGAAGTGCATCAAGATTACTGTAAATCCTCCACAAGAGAAAAGTGCGAATTGTTCAAGAGGGCCAAAATTCCAAGTGATGAGATAATTTGATTCAAATGAGACTCTCCTGTAGATATATGAGGAGGTCGAAATGCTATTTAGCCTATCAGCCCCTAAATAATCATAACATAATTGTACAACATAAGACTAATTCACAAGCCGACCTAGTAACCTTGGTGAAATTAGATTTATCTCCGTAAATGCAGGTCGAAATGATGGTTTCATACTAGTGTAGGCTTGCTTAGGGCAAGCGTTGAGCTCCTCGATCGCCATGACAAGTGTAGAGGGGCTTTAAAATCATAATCTAGGGGTTGGCCCCTAAATCTCTTTAAAATCATCCTTTAGACCCCAAAATGTGGGTTTGAGGCACAATATTGGGTCTCATGGGTCTCCAAGTGGTGAATAAGCTTGATTCTGCTCCAACGTTGAGGGCATTGAAGATCGTGCTAGTCCTCCCATGTCTCAAGGCATGTGACAAACCTCATCTAGGCCCTGGATCAACTGCCAAACCATGTGATGACTGCTAAGTCGACTGGGGCATGCTGGTCTAGGTGCATCATCCCGTGAATAATAAAACAAAATGCAAGAATGCTGTGGGGGCTGAAGGTGCCCATGGCTGTGAATGATTCTCTACAACTGTTCGGAGTTCCATGGCTCTCAATGCATCACTTGTGTGTGTCAATACGTCCCTCTGGAGGACTTGGACTCTGTTAAGTTGCCCAAACCTACAAATGAAACGACTTGCCAATTACACACAATATTCAATGCTGCAACTTTCACCATCAGGTACATTAATCATTATTGCATCCGAGTGAACCAAACTTGAAAGAAATGGGCAAAATGGCACTTCATGTGAGGCTTCTCTTCCAAAATTGGGGCCTTGGTCATGGAATGGTTTTACCTACCTAGGTAGGAGTGGTTACTAGACGACCCTATTAGCTGCTTTCAAACCCCAAAGGGAAGTGATATGTCCTTGGTCCACCCTTCAATCTATAGGTGCCATGTGAATAATGATGGAACAGGGGGTAGAAGACTTCATGGCCAAGTGCCATGGTCAAAGGGACCGACTATGATGGAATACCTCATCCTGGGTGTATAAATGTGAGGAGGGTGTTATTGGAACAGGGTCCCCTAGCTGCGTTTTGATATGTTCCAACACTACGTTTTTGATATATTTTTGTAGTAATTGGTCTTGTGCAGGGGCTTTGGGGCGGGTCAAAGCCCCCAATGTATTGGAATGGGTCAAAGGGTAGACCTAGAGTCCGCAAACCACGGTTTGGAACCACAGGATAGCGCAGGCTATGATGATATAAATAGATAGATAGTTTGAGTCTAGAAGTAAGTAAGATTGATGCTACGTACGAACTGTTGAGTTCTGTTTTGGGTAGTTTTGGGTAAGGACTCCTGCTGGCTGTGTGCGCGGGCTGTGACGTGGGTTTGTAACTTGGTTTTGGATGTTAATGAACACGAAATCTATTGAAGTATCTCTATGATATCTGAACTGGTTGTGTTTATTACTGAAGTACCTTTGCGTTATTTGAATAAGCTGTGATTGTATCTGTGATATATGAATTAGCTGCGATTGTGTTGTTCTGTGGTGATAATTGTTGATGCGCACGTGGATGCGAAGGTGTTGCCGAGATCTACTTAATAATAGTAGCTTTGTTTATGCTTACATGCTGTTATACTGTTAAGGGCTCGGTAATAAGCTTGTTTCTGTGCGAACCTGATAGAACTCAACACGATCTGCCTTAATTACCTACTCTCTCCCAGGGTGAGGAAACCTGGTTCCAGCGCCCCACCCATACTGCTTTGGGTGAGACTTTGGCCCGCGAAAGTAGGTCATTGCCGAAAAGGCCAGTAGTATAGGGGTTTGTTGGCAAACCTTAAATCTGAACCCGGGTCAGGACCCTTCAAGCCAACAAATGGTTCCATTGCCGGTATCGGGAGCGTTTTGAGAGAGAGATCGGGTAATGCCACGAGGCTGTTGGAGACCTGAGAAATTGGAGCTCGAAGACTGGTTCGAAAGACAGATTCAAGAATTTTCTGTAAAGGAGAATCGCAGCACAAAGCTAACAGCTGAGAAGTGGAAGAACAAATATATTTTCACCGAAGTATATGAAATTTTCTTTGTAACTTTTGCGCACGAGCTCCAGGAGTGGCTAGCGAGGCTAGTAGAATTCCAGACACGTTGGAAAGACGGTTAGGTTACGTAGTGGACTCCGGAATTGATTCAACAATTGGAGAAGGCTGACAACACAATCACTCGAACTGTGGATCATTGGGTGGATAGTGTGCTAGGAGGATTTGTAACAGAGTTCGTAGTCGATTAGTTTGTGTCCTACTCTGAGGCGGAGCAGAGGTTCTTTTAAGGATTCCGAGGTAAGTTCTTGCGAACATTGCCGCTACTAATTAAAATATTATTATGCGAAAAGGGCATTTTGTGCAGCCACACCGAATGAATGACCTTTGATTAGAGTGAGAGTACAACACGAAGTGGTAAGTACTACCAAGTCAACCGAGAAGGGGATAGATCCGTCTACAGCCCATTAAGAGAACCGGCTGCACATGTAGGAACTAGTCCTTTGGCTACACCATTGTTGAGTCAGCATAAGGGCAAGAATTCCCCTACACCTCTGCCACTACCGGAAGAAGATATGGCCACACACATGAAGCTGCCCACCTTCAAGGGTGTAGGAGACGAAGACATGGACCGATTTTGGTTCGTAGCAGAATCAGTATGGATTGCGCAAAATGTTGCTAGCGATGCTGTAAAAAGGGCGCAACTATCCCTTGCCTTTGAAGGAAGGGCCCTGGATTGGTTCATGGGGTACGTAGGCCAACATGCGGACCCATCAATACAAGAGATTAAGAATGCTTTAAAACAATAGTTTCGAAAGCCTAAGTCCTACGCTCAACTGGTGGTCGACTTGAAAGACTTTAGACAAGGACCCACTGAGTCGGTATGGGAGGCTGATCAATAGCTAAAGAAGGTTATCAGAGATGGGGAATTTAATTTCGAGGATAGATAGCACAAGGAATGGTTCATCGCCATGTTATTACCTCACCTACGTGGACCTATGGGACAACAAGCGATTGAGACACAAGAGAAAGCCTTGGAGATTGCCATGAAGCTAGAAGCTGTGCCAAGAGACGATGCCCAGTTTGGGGTACAACAAATCCAGGGACAGCTGGAGGCAATGCACCTCGAAATCCAGAATTTGCGGAAAGAGCAAGGAAAAGAAGCTAGCCCAGACGTATGGTGCATAAGATGCAGGGTGTCAGACCATACCAAGGATCAGTGCCCTCTATTGGTAGACTACATGTAGGCTGGGGGGCCCAACCCATTGCGCCCTAAAGAGGCTGCGGGACCAAGCGGTCACACGTTATGGTGCGCTGACTGCCGCGTAGCTGGACTAGATGATACCAACCACTGCCCTCGTCTTGGTGCCTATGTTCCAGAGTTGAATCAACAATGGTGCCGATTTTGCTCATCTGTGGGACATGACGAACACAACTGTCGGACATTGTGACTTAATGATGGACCAAGGACACCTGTACATGGTACAGGTTGATCCTTCTTCACCACTATCTCCCTCGGGACGAGGAGGCTCCTCCGCTAGAGGCTGGGGGGGAAGAGGTGGAAGCGCAGGTTGGGGAAGAGGGAAATTGATCTGTAATAATTGTGGAGAAGTAGGGCACTTCGCAAGGGACTGTCCGAACCCTGCACGACAATCTTGCAGAAATTGTAGACAATTGGATCATGTGATCGAAGGTTGTCCAGTACTGATAGCAAAAATGTAGGATAAACAACAGATGCCAACGTAGAATGTGCAAAGGGTTAAGGCTGAACCACGTGATGAGGGACCCAGTATTAATGTATTATTGTCATAACGCGCAGCGGCATGGCTACTGGAGGAGCTGAGGAAAGAGCTGCGACTGAACCCCTTATCCGAAAAGCCACTATAAAAAAGGAAAGCTTGGACCTACAGAAGGAGAAAGAAACCTTCATAGAAGCTCACAAAGACTTTACCAAGGCTCCAACAAACCTAAAAGCAGACGACGAAGTTAAACCATTCCTACAGGCATGTATGAAGTTGCTACGCAACCAGAAGGCAGTAGAAAATCTTCAAGCACTGATAGACAGTTGCGTAGAAAAGACTGACCCTCCAACAGAAGTTAAAGATGTTCACAAACTTTACAAGCATAAGAAACGCACTAGTCGAGAAATGCGGCTAGTTGCGCAAATTGGCGATTATGAAATGGATCAGGTCATCCTGGATCTGGGATCTGATGCGAATGTCCTGCCCAAACAGACGTGGTAGAGGATGGGAGAACCTAAGCTGGAATGGTCTACTATACAGTTGCGGATGGCTAACCAACAGAAGATCATATTGTTGGGGAGACTATCAAAGATTATGGTAGATATCACAGGGGTTAAAGTATACGCGGATTTTGAGGTAATTCAAATTGTAGAGGATGTAGACCCTTATCTTGTGCTCCTAGGACTGGATTGGGCTATAGACATGGGAGGCATTATCAACTTGAAGAAAAGGAGCATGGTTTTTGAGAATGAGGGTACGCGAGTAATAGTCCCTCTAGACCCAACAGAAGGAGAGCGGTATACAGAACCCGTGTGCGAAGAAGACGACGTGGATCATATCTATAAATTGATCGCCCATGACGAGGATTGGATTAATCCCATGGCTGATGGCGTGCTTTGCTGTGAAAAAGACAATGAATGTCTCTCAGACTTTGACGGGGAAATCGAAAATTGGCAGAACCGGTTGCATGACGTATCTGCGTTACGATGTCTTAGGATCACAAAGAGCTTCTGGTGTATTTCCTTAGAGGTAAGAGAGCTGCCTTAATTTGATCGTTCTGGTAGTATTAGGGATTTTCTTAGAGCATTCGAAGCAAAAGTCCCAAGGGAGCAAAGAATGTGGGCGCTTAACCTAGCCATGCGTGCGACCCCTGCGCGGTGGTGGGAAACTCATAAGGGGACGTTTCAGGATTGGGAGGAATGTCGCAAGATGATGATCCTACGGTTCGAACCTCCGGTTCACCTACGCATAGAGACGTTCCTTGGCCAAGGGGACCCCGCAAGCACTTGGCCGCATGGATGGAGGTGTGGTGCGAAAGGACCGGGGACGAATGGGTCCACCTGTTCATTCATGCCTTGGGGCCAATCCCCACTGCATGGTATTTGGTTGCAGAGCTACATCAATGCATCCGCAAGTGGGAAACCATGAAGGACGATTTTGTGGGGACGTTTGGGTTGATAGGTGGAATAGAGGCATTAGACGAAGCCCTGCAGGACATAGATGCCCTGGTATTTGATGACGTGTGGAGTATGGGGCACCAGCTTGGGATACGCAGATGCAGGATATTGCTAACTACCGCAATCTATCAATGGAGGAATGTGACGAAGACCCGCGAAATATCACTATCCCGGAATTGGAGGGTGAACGAGCAATTGCTAGACCCCCACTGCAGACTGTCGATGTGACCAAGCCTCTTAAGCTAAGGTAAGTCAACATTTGAATAGAAGAACAACCTAAGCTAGCTAAGATTGGGGACTACTGGGATGACGATACTGTTGGAAAAGTCGCAAAACTTCTCACGGAGTACCATGACCTGTTTCCTACGAAATTCTCAGAACTTAAGGGTATTACAGGGGACCTGGGGGTCATGCGTATCACTTCAAAACCCGTTGCACGCCCTGTCAAGCAACGACCTTACCGCTTGAACCCCAAGTATAAGTAGAAAGTCAAGGAAGAAATTGACAAAATGCTAGCCGCAGGTATCCTCGAACCAGTAGAATAGTCGGATTGGGTAAGCCCTATGGTGGTCCAAGAGAAAAAGACTAAAGGAGAAATAAGAATCTGCATCGACCTGCGCAAACTGAATGATGCCTACGTACATGATCCTTTCCCTACGCCATTCTCTGATGAAATCCTCGATAGTGTGGGAGGGCAGGAAGCATACTCGTTCACTGATGGGTTTTCAGGCTACCATCAGATCAGGATCGTACCGGAAGATTGCAGCAAAACTACTTTCGCCACTGAATGGGGATCCTTCCAATGCACCGTTATGCCGTTTGGGCTCAAAAATTCCCCTGCCATCTTTTCGCGGGTAATGGTCGCAGTATTCGAGGAGTTCATTCATAAGTTCTTAGAGGTATACTTTGACGATTAGATAGTATTTGGATTGGTAAAGAAGCACGTCTCGAACCTGCGCATGATGTTGGAATCCTGTAGAAAGCACCAGATTTCCCTAAATATTAAGAAGTGCATATTCTGCGTACCTTTCGGGATCTTGCTAGGCCACATAGTCTGTCGGCAGGAATTGATGGTTGACCCCGTCAAGGTAGCAGTTATCATCAACTTAGCAGTCCCTACAACTGAGAAACAACTGTGCTCCATCCTCGGGCACACGGGCTACTATAGGAAGTTTATTCAAGGGTACGCACTGATCACGACACCCATGGAGAAGTTACTAAAGAAGGACGTTTCGTTTTTTTGGGACGCGGAGTGTCAGAAGAGTTTTGAGCTACTCAAGGAAAAGATGGTCTCTGCACCTATCCTCATATTTCTTGATTGGGCGAAGGTTTCCATGTCCATGTGGATGCTTCAGGGATCGCCCTGGGAGCTGTCCTTACGCAGCCCAGGGAGGGGGACATTGACCACCAGGTTGCGTTTGCTAGTATAAAACTCTCCAGCGCGGAGCGCAACTACTCCACTACTGAACGTGAGGGGCTGGCAATGGTGTATGCCCTGCAGAAATACCGGCATTCTCTGCTGGGAGGGCACTTCAAGATGTTCACGGATCACTCAGCTTTGAAGTACCTAGTCAATAAGCCTGTGTTGGGGGGGGGGGGGGGGTGGAAGATTTGCCGATGGTCACTGCTATTTCAAGAATATGACTTTAAGATAATTGTGAAGCCGGGGAAATTAAACGCTGAACTAGACCACTTGTCCTGAATCGAGAGTGGTGAAGAACCAACCAACCTAGAGGAAGGATTGCCCGATGCGCAGTTATTTGCTATTACGGTGGTTGATGAGCACTTTGCCGATATTATTCAATTCTTAACTACGAGGAGGGCACCTGCAGAATATTTGGTACAACAAAAGGAGGAGTTGGTGACCTGCGCAGCTGACTTTGCCATCATCGCGGGCCACTTGTATAAGCTGGGAGCTGTTGAGGTACTGCGAAGATATGTTCTGGAGCATGAATGACAAGCCATTTTAGCAGCCCACGGAGGCGTAGCAGGAGGTCACTACGCAGGAAAAGCGACGACGCAAAAGATCTTAAGAGCTGGGTTGTGGTGGCCCACACTGCATAGTGACTCTTCCGACTATTGCAAAGCCTGCGACACATGCCAAAGGACAATAAGACCGTCGCGCAGGGATGAAATGCCCTTACAACCACAGATGGCCCTGCAGGGGTTCGATAAATGGGCAATAGACTTCGTTTGGGCCCATCAACCCCCCAGGTAAGAAGACAGGTGCCCGCTACATCATCACTGCGACTGATTATGTAACCAGATGGGCGGAAGTGCAAGCTGTGAAGGATTGTACTGCAGATACCGCTGTGCACTTCTTTTTTGAGCATATTCTAACTCGGTTTGGCTGTCCGAAGATCTTGATGAGCGATAGAGGTACGCATTTCGTTAATGAAACAATACAAGCTTTGACTGAAGAATTTCGAATCCACCATGTAAAAAGTACCCCATATCACCCGCAGGCAAATGGAATGGTAGAAGCTATTAATAAAATTCTGGAACAGGCACTAACCAAGATCTGTAACTCGATCGAAACGATCGGGACGTGCGCATCTCGTCGGTCCTTTGGGCCTATCGGACCACGTGCAAGAAATTGATTGGGAAAACAACGTTTCAGATGGTTTATGGCAAGGAGGCCATTATGCCCATGGAGTATATCGTTCCTAGCTTGGGCATCGCAACCTTTACGAACATGGTGGAGCTCGATATCATGGAGGAATGCTTAACACAACTAGTCGTCGTGGAAGAAGACCGATTCATTGCTAACTTCCATCAACAAGTTCAGAAGGCCCGAGAAAAAGCCTGGGACGATAGGCATATCTAGCAGAAGTCGTTTAAAGAAGATGAGCTAGTATTATTATATGACAGCCAGTTTGCGTGCCACCCAGGGACATTCTGCCAACATTGGTTGGGCCCTTACATCGTAACATAAATTATGAATGGCGGTGCAGTGAAATTGGCTACGCTACGCGGGGACCCCTTGCCCGGATATGTTAATGGCATTCGTCTCAAACCATACCGGACCAACTCGGCGCAGACCAAATGACTATATGGCTGGAGTAGTTGTATTGGGATGGATACGCGCAGGCAAGAGGAAAAACGCAGGCAGGCCCGTTATACGCGCAGGGGTCGACCACAGGTTAGGAAGCCCTGGGAGGTGTGCTGGGAGCGCAGGGGTCGACCGCAGGTCAGGAAGCCCGGGGAGGTGCGCTGGGAGCGCAAGGGTCGACCGCAGGTCAGGAAGCCCGGGGAGGTGCGCTGGGAGCGCAGGTCAGGAAGCCTGGGGAGGTGCGCTAGGAGTGCAGGGGTAATACACAGTTGCGAAAACTAGCTGTTGGAACAGTACTGCTGGGTAAAAAGCCAACTTTACCGTTGGAAGGAGCGGGCAGTAGGAGGCCATTATACCCATGGAGTATATCGTTCCTAGCTTGCGCATCGCAACCTTTACGAACATGGTGGAGCTCGATATCATGGAGGAACGCTTAGCACAGCTAGTCACCTTAGAAGAAGACTGATTCATTGCTAACTTCCATCAACAAGTTTAGAAGGCTTGGGAAAAAGCTTGGCACGATAGGCATATCTGACAGAAGTGTTTAAAGAAGATGAGCTAGTATTATTATATGACAGCCAGTTTGCGCGCCACCCAGGGAAATTCTGCCAACACTGGTTGGGCCCTTACATCGTAACAGAAATTACGAATGGCGATGCAGTGAATTTGGCTATGCTGCGCGGGGACCCCCTGCCCGGATATGTTAATGGCAGTCTTCTCAAACCATACCGGAGCAACTCGATGCAGACTAAATGACTATATGGTCGGAGTAGTTGTATTGGGATGGATACGCGCAGGCAAGAGGAAAAACGCAGGCAGGCCCGTTATACGCGTAGGGGTCGACCGCAGGTCAGGAAGCTCGGGGAGGTGCGCTGGGAGCGCAGGGGTCGACCGCAGGTCAGGAAGCCTGGGGAGGTGCGCTGGGAGCGCAGGGGTTGACCGCAGGTCAGGAAGCCTGGGGAGGTGCGCTAGGAGCGCAGGGGCAATACACTTTACCGTTGGAACAATACCGCTGGGTAAAAAGCCAACTTTACCGTTGGAAGGAGTGGACAGTAGGTAATTAATGCAGCGATTTCTGAAGATTTTTACTGTTTCCTTGATGGTAAGTTTCAGCTAAGCATCATCCGACCGTTGCTCACTATTCAAAGCTATAAATGGAGGAGAGCAGCTCCGAATTGGGTTCCACATATCCTGAAAATCTTGTGCCTTGAAAATTTCCGTAACTATTGTGCTTTGTTCATGTCTGGGCGTGCTACCCCCTCTGATAGTAGTAACCCCGAGTTCGTCTTCCAAGCGAGAATGATTGCGACCAATCTCGCTGAATCATCGCAGACCGTGGCCTCTACTGAGAGAGCATCTGATGAAGTATTGGAGGTCACCCCTGATGTCGAAGAAGTCGTGTCCACACCAACCAAGGGGAAGGAGGTGGAGAAAAAGAAGAGTAAAGGGAAAGGTTAGGAGCAAGGGCAGGGGAGGGCTACGAAATGGGCTGGGGGGAAGCCGCGCACCTCCCCCCGGAACGGGCAATCTCCCCGAACGGTGCCTAAGGCACGCTCGCCTAACCCGGCGAAGCAACCTCTGTCTGCCCAAGAAGAAGCTCGGCTCGCTACCCCAAACACTTGGCTACCGCCCTATGTTCGGCCCCAAAGGCCCTCAGTGCGCACGCCCAAGAACCTCGAGGGTCTGCGCGCCCATCTACAAATGCTGCTAATTCTGGGTGAAGTCCCCATAATTGGAGAAGCATTTGGTAAGCTTTCCTCAATTAAGTTCGACGATCACGACCTTGCCAACCTGGGGGCCTTCCCAGAATTGGTACCTGAGCTGTATCTCGAAAGAGTACTGTAGGATGATGTGCTAAGGGTTGTGCCAATGCCGTGGGCGCGCGGGTTAGAATATCTAGATTACTAAACTTGCCGCGGATACCTCACTTTGGCTGATATAATGTAACTGACCAAGTCGTGCGACAACTGCTAGCCCCGATCCATGACAACAGCTTGTGGATCCAGGACCGCATTCCCATCGATGCTGCCCTAATTCACCGCATCACTGGCCTCCCCATGGAGGGGTCGAATCCCATGGAGCGCGTCGGCAAGAAGTACGAGCAACAGATCGTTGACAAGGTGCGAGAAGACTACCATGTCGAGCGCAACACTAGAGGGTTCATAATCAACACCATTAACGACCGTGGAGTGCGCATGGGTACCTTGCTGCTGGCTTGCAAAATGGTGCGCAAGTGCCAGGCCACGATTGTCCCTTCCTATGTGATTCAGCTTGCTGGCCGCTGCGAAAAAGGGGTCTGCTTTAACTGGTCGCAGTTCCTCTGCAATGAGTTTTTGGAAAACGTGCGCGAGGCCCAAGATCATGGGAAGGCGCTCTGCTACTCTTGGCTGTTGCTCCTAATTGCATTGGTCGCATGAAAAGCCCCTGAAGGATCGGTCCTCCTTGAGCTTGAACCGGACATGTGTGAAGGGGCGCACTACGCAAATTTATGGGATTCAAAGGATGAGCAACGTATTAAGGAAAACAAAGTATTTTGGGTACTATTTCAGAGTGCGCTCGTAGCAGCAATTCACTCCCGGCCACGCTTGTTGCCGGCGGTCTATGAAAAATATAAGAGCATCGCATCATTCCAGGTGACGATGCACAACGTGCAGATTCGGGGCCGTAAGGATCCAACTTGGATGTTGCTTCCTTACATGGTCGCCGATGAGGAAATCAACCGGCTCATCGCCACTTGGCCACTGCACTGGAAATTGGGATTTAAATCGGCCGCGACTGACACTGCTGGTACAAGCACAGTCCCGAAGACCCCCACCCCACCTGATATCGCCAAGAATTTGGAAGGCCGTGGCCCGGAAGTCTCCACCAGGACGAAGGGTCTTCTAGATACAGCGCAGGGCGTGGAGTAGGAATCGCAGCATGACATGGAAATTGAGGGTCTGGATGCGCATGGTGCTGATTCCCCACGTGGCACGAAACAGACAGCCGAACCTCTCAAGGGCCTGTGAACGAAACGACGGGCTACGAGGCCTGGTCGAGAGACTAAGGTTACCTTAACTGAGGAAGATTTGGAGCAAATCGCAGATGCGGTCACCCTCGCTTCAGAAGACAGATGGCTTGCTTGGGAAGAGCAGCAGAAGGTCGCAGTTACTGCATTACAATCTGAGCTCCAAGCTCTTCAGCTCAAGGCTGATACCCTGCAGACGAGCGTGGTACAAGCGAGGTTGCCTCAAGCGACCACTGCTGAGTTGATCTCCATAACCGAGAGCCGCCTCTGCCCCCTGCCAGGTGCAACAATTACTTGGAGTCCGCCTGCCTTATGTGCGCAGGTCCAGGCCTGCGCAAAAGTACATCTAGACTTGGCCCGGCTTTCGCACGAGCCGTTGCAGGTTCTCCACACATCCCTCTTTGAGGAAATCCAGCACAGAGACCGTCGAGTGCAGTAGCAGCTAAGTACAGCGGAGTAGACATTCATAGAAAAGACTACCGAGGCGTCCCAGGCACAGGCTGCGTGCATCCTTGCCCTGCACAGTAGACTGAGTTGGAATGTTTGATCAACAGACTCTGCGCAGATGTGACTGAAGACATCCCGACCTCTGCCACCCTTAGGCCAAGATTGAGGGACTCGTCGCAGCCCTGAAAGCTTCTCAAACTGAGATCCAGAATGTTAAGACTGAGATGGGGCAGCAGATTGCTGCGTTACAAGCTAAGTCGCAGCCGAAAACTCCTCTTGAGGTACGCACCCAGAGAGCTGTGCTAGTGACAGAAGCCATGAACACCATTACAGCTCAGATCGCTCAAGGCGCAGAATTGCTTGAGACAACTATGTAGCTGTGGTCTAAGGTGCAACGCAAACCTCTCCTGCGTGAAATTACCCAAGAACTGCGCCAGAAGGAAGAAGATTTCGAGCAAATGGAGGCTACAATGCCCACTCTGATCCCGGCTCAACGCCTGGCACGTCTGCGAGCCAGCCATGCGCTCATAGATGACCTGGTAAGGCTTCGCCACAAGAAGAAGGTTCTGAGTGACCACCTCAAACCATGGGCCGATGAAGCCCTCAAGATATCCAGGACTTGGATGTTGCGGTCAAACAGCTGAATCAGACCCTGGAAAGTGTCACCGCTGCTATTGAAGGCCCAACTTCGCAGAAGTTGGTGGACATTGCATAGAATGCTGCCGCGCAGAGCGAAGGAGTGTTGCCCCCTTTGATCGATGCCATTAAGCAGCTCCAGGCAAAGATGCAAACCCCACGGCCTTTGTGACTCGGGACGAGTCACAAGATTGTGTTGGCGGCCTATTGGAACAGGGTCCCCTAGCTGCGTTTTGATATGTTCCAACGCTACGGTTTTGATATATTTTTGTAGTAATTGGTCTTGCGCAGGGGCTTTGGGGCGTGTCAAAGCCCCCAATGTATTGTAATGGGTCAAAGGGTAGACCTAGGGTCCCGTAAACTGTGGTTTGTGGACCATAGGATAGCGCAGGCTATGATGATATAAATAGATAGATAGTTTGAGTCTAGAAGTAAGTAAGTTTGATGCTACGTACGAACTGTTGAGATCTGTTTTGGGTGAAGCCTAGTAAGGACTCCGCCGTCGTTGTGCGCGGGCTGTGACTTGGGTTTGTAACTTGGTTTTGGATGTTAATGAACATGAAATCTATTGAAGTATCTCTATGATATCTGAACTGGTTGTGTTTATTACTGAAGGACCTCTGCGTTATTTGAATAAGCTGCGATTGTATCTGTGTTATATGAATTAGCTGCAATTACATTGTTCTGTGGTGATAATTGCCGATGCGCACGTGGATGTGAAGGTATTGCTGAGATCTACTTAATAATAGTAGCTTCGTTTATGCTTACATGTTGTTATACTGTTAAGGGCTCGGTAATAAGCTTGTTTTTGTGCGAACCTGATAGAACTCAACAAGATCTGCCTTAATTACCTACTCTCTCCCATGGTGCAGAAACCTAGTTCCAGCACCCACCCATACTGCTTCGGGTGAGACTTTGGCCTGCGAAAGTAGGTCATTGCAAAAAGGGCTAGTAGTATAGGGGTTTGTTGGCAAACCTTAAATCCGAACCTGGGTCAGGACCCTTCAAGCCAACAGGAGTAGATCGTGGATGCATGAGCTACTTGGGCCTTTGTTTTTCCACACCTCAATATGCCTTCTAATTTTTCTTGATTCTTCTTTGTATTACTGCTCGTACCTCAAGGAATAGGAGCTTGCTTTGCATAATGATATAACAGTTATTACCCCTTTAAGGATGGGGCAGTGGATCACCCATCAAGGTTGGGACATGCAAGTGTTCCTTGTTGTTGAAAAATGTAACTAGGTTCGGTCTTCATAAGGACACATATAATTGTGATTTTATGTAATTGATGCAAAGAAGAAAAATAAAAATATTATTGTAATGCTTGTCTCATGGGTTTCATGTGCAGGGAATTTTATTTTTAGTGTGACTCCCATTGTGAGTCCTTACGATTAGTCATAAAGTCAAAATGAGTCAATGTCATGTATGTACTATGAAGGACCCTTTATGGGCATGTTACATTTTGTATGAGTCATTAAATAAGTATGTAAGCCCTCCAAGACCAAGCAAAAAACCTCTCCTTCAAGTCGGCTACAAAATGGAGTAAATGACCTACTCAAAGGGACATGTCGGTTCACACTCTCTCCAGTCGGCTAATTATGAGGCTCCAACCACTATAAATAGGGCAACTCAGCCTTATTTCAGAGCAAGAATTTTAGTCATCTTCAAGTCTGCAATTCGGTCAAAGTTTGAAGTAGAAAAAGGAGTGCGAAGTCCACAAGAAGGAAGCCTACTAACCAACGAGGAAGGGAAGAGGAAGATCGAAGTATTTGGCACTGTTTTTGGGCTAGTTACCTCACACGTGTGGTTGAAAAGCTAGGGTTTCTGTAGTGGTATCATAACAGTCCAAGAGAAGGTTATCTATAGGTCTCCAAGTCAGTTTAATGTTAAAATTATGCAATTGTGGTCAAATTCCACCTTGGACAACTTAGATGACAAAGATGATGATTGCATTGAATTCCTCTTTTCGAGAGGACCAAAATCAACCTAAAGATCACGTCGTTCGGATAAGCAGAAGTTGGTTTTTGAATTTATGTACCCACTCATGTATGTTGGATTAGGTCAGCCCTATGCACATCTAGCAATGGACAGGTCGGCCTCAACATCAAGTGGACCCTCATGGAATCCAATAAATAGAAGAGACCTCAAGCTTATTTGTACACATTGATCAAGCTCTCTTCTCCTCTTCTGTCTTGTCTTGGCTCACACAGGTCTGACTGAGGAAGCTCGCACAAGGGTCCGAAGCTACAGGGTCAAAGCTCGCACGAATCTAGGGTTTCTGGTTTTTGGACGCTGGCACAGAACTGGGACATTTCATCCCTGGACGCATGCACAGAGGTCATGGGTGCGTCCGAGGAGCCTTGGACGCATGCACAAAAGCTTCAAGGGTGCGTCTAGGGCCTCAGAGGCAGATTGGGCATTCAGGTCCCTGGACGCATGCACAGAGTGGCCCAGGGAGCGTCTGGGGAGCCTTGGACGCACACACAACAACATCAAGGTTGTGTTCAGGGGTTTGAGGCAGAACAAATCATATTTGTCCCCAGACGCACGCACAAAGTTCTCCAGGGAGCGTTCAAGACCACCATAGACGCTTGCACAACTCCTCCTCCATGCGTCCGGGACTCAAAGATGAAACTGTAGTACTCCGAAGATTTCGCTCAATGACAACAGTGTTCAGCAGTAGACTACAGGCAGTGACAGTATATTACTGTCATCAGAATCAAGATTTTGATGTTTAGATGCATTTCATGGATATTCTAGTCAATGTGAAGATATGGATCATTGTACTCTCTTTTGCTGAATCATTTGATGACAATCTATTAGAAGAAGAATTTGCAAGGGCTTTCCCCATAGTGGGTTTTTCCCTGGTCTCCGACCAATCCCGGTGTCTCTATGTGTGCATGCTTTTCTTCCAGTGTTCCTTTATGTTCCGCTGCATTGATGATAATGTTATTGTTCTTTCTACATAATTGCATATGTTGATGAATAATGATGTAAATCTTATTAATGTTAAGATGCTATGGGGTGAACTTAATGTTTTAAAGAAGAAATGCAATTATAAAAGCAAAGAACAATATACCCCTATGAAAAATTAACAATGAACGTTTTATAGCTAGCCGAGTTCATCTAGAGAAACCTCCAAATAGAGCGAAGAAGGGAAGCACCTCCAAACTTGTTCCTACTCACACGTGTGAAGTTGCAGTAATACGAACTCCAAATCTGTGGAAAAGAGGCCGAAGTTTCAAGGTAGCTGAGAAGTGCAGTGAAGGAAGAAGTTTGACTTGCGTTGACTTGTGGAAGAAGGAGAAGCAACAAAGAAGGATACTTGTGTCTTGGTCTTGGAGTGGCAAATAGGTCAAGGGTCTTGGTCTTGGTATTTGTCAATTGAAGTCTCTATAAGAAGAAAAATTTGTTCGGGTTTTCCTCTCAAGTGGGAGAGGTTTGGCCCTGGCTCATTGCCTATATTTTGTGTCTCTTGTCTCTTTATGGTTTATGCATGGGTAGCTATTTGATGAAGAAGAACACTAATACTCTATTAACAAAGAGAAGATCCTAATCTAAGAAAGTAAAAAGTATTCACAAGCAGTTATCATAAGTAGAGAAATCAATTAACCTTGATGCCCTAGATTTCTCAACATGGTATCAGAGCTAAGGTGACAAAGTCAAGGAAGGGCATCTTATAAAGGGACACTCAAGGATCAAATCTCAAGAAGGACATCCAACAATTTGAAGGATATTGAAGTGAAGTCAAGATCTACAAGAAAGCATCAAAACCCTAGATTCCTCCCATTGAAGACATCATCAAGAAGTCATCATTGATCCTCATCAACAAGACTTCACCATCAAAAGGGATCTCCCTCTCTGTGAGATCAACGATCATTATTGAAGAAAACTATCTTCAACAAAGAGAAGTTTTCTATTCTCTATATCATCATCAACATCAAGGAAGCAACAAGGAGAAAGGAGCATCCTATCAAGTAAGTATATGATCTTATCTAAATCTGTCAAAATGTCTTTTTGCAAGGAAAGCAACAAATTGGTTGGGGCTTCAAACTATCTTGCATGGAAGAAAAGGACAGATTTGAATCTCATTGAAAATGAGGTCCTGGATCATGTCAAATGATCTATCACCAAACCAAGAGAAGAAGATGCTCAAGCTCTTGCCAAATATATGAAAGGGGAAGTAATAGATATCCACTATTGAGATAGTCTTCCTCACATAAGTTCTTTTTAGGTTCCTAAGTCTTGTTGTAAGATATATGATTCACTAAGTAAAATAATGGGATGCATCAAGGCATCATAGAAGGATTGAAAGCAAGAGCTCGGGACATCATCATAGAGAAGCATGAGAGATGGTTAGAATCCATGGAAGTCAAGAATATAGCTATTGGGAATCTCATTGAAAACATAAGTGGCAAGGTCATCTAGTACAAGGTTCATCATACATTTGTCAAAAGGAAACATCCGCTAATGGGGATACTTTAGATCCTCAAGATTCTCTGATGGAATCTTCATTGGAAGGTTCACCGATCTAGAAAGGAAGCTAGTGTTTCATCAGGAATTCCAACTTGTGGAATTCATGGGATGATGGTATGATGACATAAAAGGTAAAGTAGATAAAGGGATTGAAGCTCTTTCAATCAAGTAAGCTGTTGCAGGAAGTCTGGATGACCCAAAGGAGAATGAGGTATGTATGCTTTCATTTGATAAAATTTGGAGTCATGTCACATGTTTACAGATAATATCGATCATGCTCTATCTTGAGAGCACGATCAAAGGAGAAAGGATCTCCTCCTCTGAAAGGATACAAGAAGGCACGGGTCACACATTGACTATGTGAAATCAACATAATATGTCCTCATCTGAAAAATGAAGTGGTTGAAAAAATTGGAGGAACTATGAGCAAAAGTTCCTGGAAGATATTGTGTGAAGAAAGAAAGGAAGGGATCGGGGAATGTGCAACTATGAAAGGAAATCAACATCCAGGGCTAGAAGATTTGACTAGGATATCTCTGGAAAAGATATGAAGACTTTGATGGAAGTCTGAAAAGGATGGAGACCCTTTTGGAGATGTGTCAATATGTATGCAGGACGCTGATGCAAACTGGAAAATGTCATGATGAAAGACCATCACAGAGGTAATTTTGATTTAATATTTTTGAAAGATATCTGGATGGGCTTATGCAGGGCTACCAAGGGAAGAACTATGAATGCCTTCCACCGATGATGGCCATGTAGTAGGATGAAAGATCCTTAAGTAAACATGGCATGGAGAAGGCATTATGGCAAGAAGTAAGGCCATATATGGATTGATGGATCACTTTCCGATGAAAGAAATGATGACATGGCTCAATGGTGAAAGTGATGGATGGTTTTTGTTGAATTTCCACGACCTTGGGTCTAGGTTAGAGTCTTAAAATCACTAACGTTACCAAACCAAGAATCTCAACCATAAACTACTTTGCACAGCGGAAATATAAAGCAGTGTATCACACATGCACAATTATACACAATTTTTAAACAAATTGTACCATAATGTACAATCACCAATCTTCGTTATATTAAATCAAAATCTGACTAATACAACAATCAATCGTATACAAGATACAATTACAAACTCGATGTTGTATCTCGTCCTGCCTGTCCTTCGCTTCCGTACTGCTCACTAGTAGTGCCTTAGTCCATCAAGGCTACTACACATCGAGACTCCAGGAGGGTTGCCTCCTAACACTGTTGCAAGTCACGTCTGTAGACTGTACATGGGCTGATCCAATCTGCTCTCTGGGTAGGCCTAATTCTCGAGCTCCAACTGCCAGGCTAGCAGCCACTTTAGTCCATCAAAGTGCTGCACTTCGACACCAAACTTCACCCAACCTTCAGTTGCTCTTCGTCCTTCAAGATAGCTTGACATGGGCTACTTTGGGCTATCAACACGCTGCCCTCCAACAGACCAATGATGCCCAATCCAATCACTGCAAGATTTGCACCTAAGGAGGCTCTCGATCACCCAATCAAGCCTCCAACTTGGCTTCCACAGGCTACAAAGTCACGATCCAAACACGGTCAACCCTTGACCCAACACTCCTCCACAAAACATTGCTGTCCTCTACGCTTGCATTTGCTGCCACTGCAACTCTAGTTAGGGCACAAATTGCAGCCCTTAACCCTCCATGCAGTCAGCAACAAAGCCTCCTATTGCTGCGGTCCTCCAAGGAAAGAGCCCTCCACTGCCCCGCTGTCCAAATCTGGGCTTGTCAACCCCAACGCTGCCCTTGGAACAACCCTAGCTGTTGGCTATGGCCTGCGGCCTAGCACAACAGTAGCTGTAGGTCTTTGACCTCCCTTAAACACCACCCAAAAAACCTCAAGGCAACTCTATCATATGCCTTGGCTCCTTGGCCCTCACTACCCATGAAACAATCCGTTTTCTCCTACAGCACTTGACCTCCACCACATGCCTCTCCACGCTGTCCCTTGGCCTCCTTTACTCGTTGTCCTTGACCTCTCTAGCTGCGGCTAGGCCTTCTATTTTAGAGCTCCCTTTGTATGAGTATTGTACACAATGGATGCTAAAACAATCCCTCATCACCCTTTATTTATAGCCTATAAAGGGGCTTCCACGAATTATTGAAGAGACACACCTATTGTAATTATTTACATCAAGCCTACATGACTTGACAACCAATAATTAATTAGTCAACTTCAAAAATTCATTTCTCTCTAACGACAACTCAGAATCGGATGATTCTCGTTGTGTTGGAGTTGTGTCGCCGAGCACTATCATCCTCATAAATCACATGTCGATTTCTGATCACGGTTTTGCCCAAACATCGATGGGTGCAAAATACCACACTTGGGTTCCAAGCCCACAAGCTGCCCTTATGGTGCTTTGTCCTCCAAACCTTGAACCCTAGGGCTTGGAGTACCTCCCAAGCTACACAAATCAATGCTTCCTCTTAGCGAGGGAGGTACCTCTAAGATGAGGAGGTAACTCATCATCATCACTGCTCGCAACACTTGCCCAATAGCTGGCGCTCACAATCGTAGCAATCCTTGTATGGTGAACTATGCCCTTCTCGGAAGTGTCGCTGTCACTGGAAGCATCCTGCTTCTTCTTCTTCTCATGTAACTCTTTCTAGTCCCTCCATGATTCCTTCTGGGTAGATGTGGAAGCACCCTTGCTTCCCACTAACCACGCGCTCTTCTTGGGCTGCAATGTCTCCCTCTGAATTTGCAAGCTCCCTCTAGAACTTGACTCCCTCTGGGTCTCTGAAACTTGGATGTTCTTCTCTGGAAAGTGTACCTTCTTTTTGGGAACTTGTACCTTCTCCTCTGAAGCCTGCACCTACACCTGCACTTGCTCCTGCTTCTTGTAACCTATACCTACCCCTGCTTCTTTCCATGATCCTTAGGGTTGCCCGTCAACGTGTAGAGACCATGCTCTCTAACTTTAAGTATAATGCCATCAGACTTAGAGCCTCTAGGCCCGAGTCTTGCCTTCCCATCCTGGAACAAGACCTCAAACCCCTTCCTCTCCATCATTGAGACGGAAATCACACTATATCTAAGTCCTGGTACAAACAGTACATCCTGGACCAACATCATACATCCTGTCTCCATCTTGAATGGCACAACACCCAATCCTCAGATCTCCTACTGACTCTTGTCGCCCAACACCATGTGCAACTTCAAGTCCCATTCAACTAGAGTCTCAAAAACCTCTTGTGACCCTGTCATGTGCTTCGTCACACCGCTGTCCACGTACCATCCATCCTCCTTGATAGTACCCTGCGAGAAATGAGAAATCATAGCAAAGTCCTCCCCTTCCAATCTCCTGGAGAGATCATCCATCTCAACTGAAGTGAAAACACCGACGACTTGCTTTCCTTTCCTCTTTTCATCATCTCCCCTCTTCATCGGACATCTCGACGAAAAATGACCCATCTCGCCACAGTTTAAACACTTGACTTTACTCAAGTCCTTCTTCGACTTACCCTTCACTCGTGTGCAAGTACCACGTCCTCATCTACCTTCCTTGATGGATGAAGATCCTCGTCTCGCAACTCTTCTGAATGAAGTCGTCCCACAATCTATTCCAGTCTGGCAATTTCTCCTTGGCAACGATTCCTTTGATGAAGGGCTTCCATTCCTCAGTGAACCCTTCAAGGCAATCCTTACCATCTCTGCATCTGAAACTTTGACACTGACGGTAGCAAGCTCATCTCGAACCTGAGACAACCTCGTCAGATACGAAGTCGTTCCTTCACCCTTTATCACCTTGGTGGACTTTAACTTATCCTCCTCGTTCTTATTCTAGAACAAATTCTGAAGAGCCATCCACATCTCACGTGCATTGTTCTTCCCAGACAAATGAGGTATTAAGGAATCCATCACACCATCAAGGATGATCAACCTTGCCTTCGCATCCAATTCTTCCCATATATCCAGCTCCTTAGGGTCGATTGGCTTCTTGATCTATTTCTCGGCAAAATCCCAGATCTTGTTGACTTGCCAGACCAACTTGATCCTTTCGTTCCAAGGAGTATAGTTGGACAATCCCTCCAACCTGTCCTCATGCCGGAGACCTGCCTGCAACTTCGACATTGTAGTGAGCCCTTCACTTACAATCTGACCAACTCCCTCTCACACTGTACGTCACTGTGCACAACGCTCATTTACTTACTTCCAAAGTAGCTGAGAAATGCTCTAATTCCATGTTGAATTTCGACGACCTTGGGTCTAGGTTAGAGTCTTAAAAATCACCGACGCTACCAAACCAACAATCTCAACCATAAACTACTTTGCATAGCGGAAATATAAAGCAGTAAATCACACGTGCACAATTATACACAATTTTTAAACAAATTGTACAATAATGTACAATCACGAATCTTTGTTATATTAAACCAAAATCTGAATAATACAACAGTCTATGGTATACAAGATATAATGACAAACTCGATGTCATATCTCGTCCTGTCGGTCCTTTGCTTCCGTACTGCTCACTAGTAGTGCCTTAGTCCATCAAGGCTACTACACATCGAGACTCTAGGAGGGCTGCCACCTAACACTGCTGCAAGTCATGTTTGTAGAGTGTACATAGGTTGATCCAATTTCCTCTGTGGGTAGGCATAATTCCCGAGCTCCAATTGCCAGACTAGCAGCCACTTTAGTCCATGAAAGTGCTGCACTTCGGCACCAAACTTCACCCAACTGTCAACTGCTCTTCGTCCTTCAAGATAGCTTGTCCCGGGCTACTTTGGGCTATCAACGCGTTGCCATCCAACAGACCAATGATGCCCAATCCAATCACTGGACCTAAGGAGGCTCTCGATCACCCATTCAAGCCTCCAACTTGGCTCCCATAGGCTGCAAAGTCACGATCCAAACACGGTCAACCCTTTACCCAACACTCCTCCACAAAACACTGCTGTTCTCCACGCTTGCACTTGTTGTCATTGCAACTTTGGTTAGGGCACAAATTGTAGCTCTTAACCCTCCACGCAGTCAACAACAAAGCCTCCTATGGCTGCGGTCCTCCAAGGAATGAGCCCTCCACTGCCACGCTGTCCAAATCTGGGCTTGTCAACCCCAACGCCTTGGAACAACTCTAGTTGCTGGCTATGGCTTGCGGCCTAGCACAACAACAACTGTAGGTCTTCGTCCTTCCTTTAACACCACCCAAACAACCTCAAGACAACCCTGCCATATGCCTTGGCTCCTCGGCCCTCACTGCCCAGCAATCCGACCCTTAAACAACCACCAAACAACCCTTGAAACAATCCGCTGTCTCCTACAACACTCGGCCTCCACCACAGACCTCTCCACGCTGTCCCTTAGCCTCCTTTACTCGCTGTCCTTGACCTCTCTAGTTGCGGCTAGGCCTTCTATTTCAGAGCCCCCTTTGTATGAGTGTTGTACACAGTGGATGCTAAAACAATGTCTCATCACCCTTTATTTATAGCCTATAAAAGGGCTTCCATGAATTATTGAAGACGCACACCGATTGGAATTATTTACATCAAGCCTACATGATTAGACAACTAATAATTAATTAGTCAACTTCAAAAATTCATTTCTCTCTAACGACAACTCAGAATCGGATGATTCTCGTTGCATTGGAATTTTCTCGTTGAGTACTATCATTCTCATCCATCACATGTTGATTTCTCATCACGTATTTGGCCCAAACATTGATGGGCGCAAAACCACACACTTGGGTTCCAAGCCCACAAACTGCTCTTGTGGTGCTTTGTCCTCTAAACCCTGAACCCTAGGGGTTGGAGTACCTCCCAAGCTACACAAATCAACAATTTGTGCCCTACGAAGAAGTCCCAAAACCATGAAGACTCCTGAATAACGAAAAGAAGTTCATGACATCGTGAGGAGGAGTTCTTCAAGCAGCTGGTTGTCGCATAATCTCCACCTTTGGAGCTGCTGTAGGTCCCTAATTAAGAAGGCTCCTGGAAACAAGTTTCTTACTTGGTAGAAACTTGGAAGTAAAATTCCTAAGCCATGAGGTAGCTCAGGTACATTCCTTTATTGGAATATAAATGTCCTCCCTAATTAAGAGGGAGAGATAGACACATCGTTCTTGTCTTCACTTGGGAAGACAGAATGGAGGATTGGGTAAACATCTGGCATTTGATGATCTTTGAGGATGTGTTAGGGCATCCAAGACAAGAGTAGTCGTAAAGGACTGATATTCTTTGTGGACTGGGAATCCAAGATAAGAATAGTCCTGGTGGAACACACTCTGAGAACCCGGGTGGAGTATGTTTTGAGAGAGACAATGATGAGTGTGTCTATACATCATTGGTCTCGCTAACATTGTCCTCTGATCTTGTGGAGAGATAGAGCTGTTAGTCAAGGCCTTACTATGTGACAATGCTGGTTGATATGATGTTATACAAATGGGTTACCAATCCGACTCTTCTTATGAGAATTCTTCAGATTGAGAATGACCAAGTACCATTATGAATACCTCTCTAGTTAAGAGGGAGTGTTGAAAAATGTAACTAGGTTTAGTCTTCATAAGGACATGTGTAATTGTGATTTTGTGTAATTGATGCAAAGAAGAAAAATAAAATTGTTATTGTAATGCTTGTCTCATGGGTTTCATGAGCAAGGAATTTTATTTTTAGTGTGACTCCCATTGTGAGTCCTTAGGATTGGTCATAAATTTAAAATGAGTCAATGTCATATATGAAGGACCCTTCTTGGGCATGTTACATTTTGTATGAGTCATTAAATAAGTACGTAAGCCCTCCAAGGCCAAGTAAAAAACCTCTCCTTCATGTCGACTGCAAAATGCAGTAAATAATCTACTCAAAGGGACACGTCGGTTCACACTCTCTCAAGTCGGCTAATTATGAGGCTCCAACCACTATAAATAGGGCAGCTTGGCCTTATTTTAGAGCAAGAATTTGATGAGAGGTTTCCAGATCTTCTCAATCCAAGATTTAACCATCCTCGGAGACGGACAAAGGCCCATGAACTGGCCAAAAAATCCTCTGTCTACAAGCTGCAAAGCACATGAGTGTGCTTGAGGGGCGCTAATCTCAATCTTAGGGATTTCATCTGCCTTTTTCACAAACCTCGATGGGCCTTACTTTTGAAACTTAGGGGCTGATGCCACCATGGAATTGAAAGCTGCGATTTCAGACATCAGAGGACCCTCTTGGGCCGGCACCGCCATCGTGGCCCCGACCAAACAAGACCAGCCCCACCAAGGGTGATCGAAGCAGAGTGAAATCAGGGGGGAAGGGAGTGGGTCCTTCAGCAGGGGGCTGAGAGTATTTGCCCAATGTGCGAGCAAAGGATGGAACCTGGGGAAGAGGGAGGGAGGCCCTCAGTAGGAGGCTGAGAACACAGGCTTAATCAAAACCAGAGCTCGCACCATCTCTCCAAAAGGGTTCATTTAGAATTGATGTTGAACCTAAAAAAAAAAGATTAAATTCGCTTTGAGCTTCGAGTTTGTTTAGGTTCGTTATTAAGTTCGTCTTTGAGGTTCTGAAAACCTAATTGAACCTCAATTTTTTTTTGGGTTCGCCGAATTCTGAAATTGAAGGTTCAGGTTCGACGAACTCTATGACTTAACTATGAAGCACTAGTTGAGCGAATTGTCTCGGGAAGGATATTTTGATTGGATGGTTCTCTCTCATGGATGATTATTGGCGATTCTGTGATGATTTGTGCTAATTTATTGTAAGTATATTTATCCATTTTGTACTTGTCAAGGAATTAGAGTTTTAAATTGTAACTTACAAGCCACCCCCATAGCTCAAAACAATAAAACGATGCCATAAAAGCCCACGTGTGGGTTGACATTCTCCAAAAGTATGATGTCATGCCCTTTTTGGGTCATAAATTCTAATAAAGTGCATGGGATGGGCTACTGAGATGTCTCATCATCATAATCAACTCCCAGTCTTGAGGGAAAACCTCAAGGAGTACCTCAAAATGCCTCCACATGTCATAACCATGCTTTAGGTGCCTTGCGTCACCCTATCAACGGCTAGATAGGTGAGGTGGCATCATCTCTCTGCAACATTGGGGCTCCAAGTGTGAGTACAAGCCCTTCCTTGTCATTTGGGGATGACCATCATCATTTGGACTTCAGATCAAGCAATGCCCATTAAATAGTGTTAAGGCTAGCCTGGGGGCATGCTGGGTTCGTTGGGTACAACGACAAGAAAATCCAACACCAAGCAAGAGGAGATCAACACTTCAACATTTGGGTGTGCTCTGAGGTACCGATCATTAGTGAGAATCATCAAAGTCCCCAATGCTTTATTCTGGAGGGGCAACGCTGCATTTGCAAGGTCATCACTACTCTCCTGAAAGTGTAAAATAGCCCGGGCATGCTGTGTAGAGGAGAGATATAATGTGCCCTCAAAGGCCTCTGCTACTGTGTGAAGAACCTCTTGGCAAAACCATCTCAAGATCAAGTGAAAGCGGTCAATCATTAGGGACAATGACCATAGATGCATCATAGTGGACCATACGTAATTGCTAAGGGCATAATACAACTTCAAACTAAGATCACCTTCAAATATCTAACTAGACCAAGTCTTGTAAAAGTGTTCCTTACCTAGGTTAGGGATGGCTAGATGGTCAACCCTATTAGGCGTTTTCAACCCCTAAGGGGAGGTGACATGTCCTAAGTCAAACCTTTAGTCTATAGGTGCTTGTGATAATATTGGCAATGAAGGGGAACTTGTGCACGACAAGGTTCCACGGTCATGGGATTAATTGATGGAAGTTCATCATCCTGAGTGTATATATGTAAGGAGGAAGCAATCTTGGAGGCATAAGTTACCCCTTTCCTCGACTTGCTTTTTCCACCCCTTTGGTGTGCCTTTTACTTTTTTTTTGATAATGCTTTGATTGAGAGCATAACTCAGGTGTTGAAGCTCGCTATCAATCATTCAACATTTATTTACCCCTTAATGATGAGTCAGTTTATTGCTCATTGGGGTTGGGACATGCAAGGGTTCCTTTATTATATGATGGAGCATCACGTGCTCAGGAACTAGTTGATGGCCTATGAGGGGGGTAGAGCTCATGTTACGGTTTTTCCCCTGCGCTAATTAATGTCCTGGCCATCTTTTGTGTTTTGACTTTTTTTTTCATTGTGTCCATTTATACTTTTATTGTTCTTTTAGCTGCATCAACCTCTAGGGCCCAGACTGAAGGATGAGGATATGATGGTGCCAATCCCAATGAACTGATGACTGTAAGCCCGAAGAATGGAGATGAAATCTAGGGAATGGTGGAAAATGATTAGTATGGAATAATCATGGACATGGTACATCAATCCAAGTTTCCCAAGTAGTGCCCCTTCTATAACCCTTAGTTCTCAAAGGAGGTCCCACTGGACTAGGGTAAAAAACTAACCTCCTTGGTAAAGTGAGGACATGGTACATCAATCCAAGTTTCCCAAGTAGTGCCCCTTCTATAACCCTAAGTTCTCAAAGGAGGTCCCACTAGACTAGGGTCAAAAAACTAACCTCCTTGGTAAAGTGAGAGTATAGGTTTGTTGATTTTTCCTTGGCACTTCAGCTATAGGTCTATGTTTAAGAACGCGATCCTAAACACACTGAAATACCTCAACATAAGCACTTTGCATAGGGGAAAACGTACAACAATGAATCAAAACATTGCACAAGACAAATTTTCAACCTAAAACTTGTTATATTACAATCGTCAATACAACAAACATAGGGCTCTCGTACTGGGGTTCATGGCCCTTATAATTAACCCTCATACAAGAACCAACGGGCTTGGAGCCAAAAACTTATGACTACCAATCTACCCTGAACAAAATACACTTGACTTGCTTGCTGATGTAGCGCTTCCACATCCCTTTCGGTACACGTACCTTGAACACTTTTGTTAGGTCCTTTGCTTCCTCTTCTGCTGCTCACAAGACTTCTGCAACTTCAGAATGCTTGCACTTATAGCTGACAATCTGCGTCTATCAATCACTTCCTGCTGCTACAAAATGATTAATCACAAGCTCATAAAAATCTGCACTTTAGCTGCTCTCCTGCTCCTCCAAGATTGCCAACTCATAGGCTCTTCAACTAGCTGCCCTCTTATCTTTGATATGTTGCTCAAAATCACAGAATTAGGGCTTCCACAAATCTTCCCTCTTGCTATCTCTTGGCTGCTCCAAGAATGTCAGACCTAGGTCTCACCAAAACTGCCCTCTTAATTGTAACAACTCAACTCCTTGTCATAGTACTTAGGGTTGCTTACTCTTCCACCAACAGTCCACAAAGACACTATACATAGGTTGTCATAGATTGCTATTCTAACCTCCCTTATAGAACAAACTTCAACCACTACCATTACCTAGCATTCATCATCTCAAAAGGCAAGTCATTATAGCTTGAACTGAGGTCTGCTCCACCCTCACAAGGTCTCGGTTCTGGGACAAGAGGACTGAGTTTTTCTGCCCTCATTGGGGCACTTGCAATAGCTACACATTAGCCCTAACTCGGCCTCAAAAATTCTTGCAGTAACTTCGTATACCTCGGAATTCGACACCTTCCTTCTTTGCTGTGTCCCCTAGGATCCTCAGCCTTGTATTACAACTCCAACACTAGTTGTATGACCTTTGTCCAAGACTTCTACAAGGGACTCGACCCTTCTAAAATGCATAGAAAATACTTGACTTTATCTCTAATATATTCTGCCCATACGTATGCCCAAAACCATGCTAATAAACTCTGCGAGCAACTCTCCTAATCGGCCCTGTCCAAAACACAAGAAATCAGATAAACATATGGTCCGCAAAGTTAGAGCCTTTGGGCCTAAGTCTCACTTTTCCATCCTAGAAAATCACCTCAAACCCCATCATCTCGATCACTGAGACAAACAACACGATGTATCTGAGCTCTGGTACCCACATTACATCTTGAACTCTTAACATCCTACTTGACTCCATCCTGAATGGCACAATGCCTAATCCTCTAATCGCTTTCTGACTTTTGTCGTCAACCACCACGAGCAACTTCGAGTCCCATTTAGTTAGAGTCTTCAAAACTTCACGTGAACTTGTCATATGCTTCGACGTGCCACTGTCCACGTACCATGTAGTCTCGTCGATGGTACCCTCAGAGAAATGAGAAACTAGAGAAAAATCCTCGTCCTCCAACCTTCTTGTGAGGTCATCTAGCTCAGAGGATCTAGTAGCACCAACTATCTCCTTCCCCTTCTTCTTCTCATTGTCTCCCTTCTTCTTCCACGGACACTTGCTCGAATAATGACCATATTCGCCACAGGTTTAACACTTGAGCTTGCTCAAGTCCTTCTATGCTTTTCCCTTCATCCTCCCTGCAAGAGCCACATTATAATCAAATGACTTCTTCTTATGAAGGTCCTCATCTCGTAGTTCTTCCTGAATGAAGTCATCTTGTTAATTGTGGGCAACTAGGTCCAAATTCCATGTTGTGATGCTCAGATGATGATGCCAATATTTTTATTGGATTCCTCTTTCGGAGAGGTGCAAGATCAATATAAAGATCATTTTGATCGGATGAGCAGAACATTTATTTTGAATTAATTCCACTTATGCGCAAGGTCGGCCAGAATTGTAATGTAGGCTTGGAGCCGCAACAGATGTGTCACACACCCTCACAGATGGATATATATTGGTCAACGTTGGAGATCATTTTCACCATCACTCATCACACATTTCTCTCTTGCATCTGATTGGTTCGATCTCACATTTGGAGGCTTCTCTTCACTCACACGTGGGAAAACAACAGCTAGGGTTTTCTGATTTGACCTAGGGTTTCAGCGCAAATTTGACCAGCGTTGACCTCAAACTCTCCCAAAACTTCGATTTCTGTAGTCTGCATTTTTTGGCACAAAAACCAAGGCTGGACGTTGACCTTTGACTGTGCTGCGTTGACTTTTTGCTGCTGCTATTCTGCGTTGACTGGATAATGTTGAATTTCATTGACTTTGGGTTGACTGTTGTAGAGCTATCTTGAGGGTTGTGTGACACTTCTTGTTGGCTGACTGTGAGGAGACTTTGTTGGTTGAAGCATCTTGTTGACCACCGTATTGCACCACAACACATATATTTTGCTGATCAAGTTAAGTGTATTTTTTGGCTTGTCTTCTGTCAATCTATTGGTATGTTCTATTAGCATTTTACTTTCATGTTTATGTGATTGCTATCGGGTTTAAAGTAAAGTTGCATCAAGCATAGAACATCTACGAAAATTTACATGGTATCAGAGCTAAGGTGAAGACAAATCCCAAGTTTGTATTGAGAGCAATCACCGAAGAAGTACTATTTGTCCGGACTCATGGGTACCTCAAATTATAATGGCTTCAAAGCTGATGACAAGTTGACTGGCAAGTCTGACTTTCATGCTTGGAAGATGTCTTTGGATCTGATCTTGGAAGACCAATATGTCATGGACTATGTGCAAGGTAAAATCCAAGAGCCTCCATCATCTGCACCTACTGCCACCAAGACAAAGTATAAGAAAGGGGAAATCAAAGCTACACTGATTATTCGAGATTCCATCCATAAGAGTCTGGTTGCCTACATCTCTGAGCTGGGCACATCCAAGGAGATGTATGACAAGTTGGTCAATATGTTCAGGGCTAACAATGCAAATCAAGTTCTTTTCTTTAAGAACCAATTGAAGAATCTCAAGAAAGGCAGGGATGAATCCATTCAATCCTATTTTCTGAAGTTGACTGAAATTAGGAATAATCTTCTTGCCATTGGGGAAACAATAGCTGATTGAGAAATAGTTCTCACCGCACTTGGAGGTCTCCCCTCTGAATGGCATTTTTTCATTACTACCATTCTCAATAATAATGTAATTCTTGATTTTGACGAAGTATTGTCGAGATGCACTCAAGAGGAAACAAGAATGATGGAAGATGAAAATGGAGGTAATGCTGCCTTCACCGCTTGTGCTAAGAAGAAGAACAATGGTGGTCCGAGGAACCATGGAAGAGCAGGGGCCTAAGGAAAGAAAGGAAGATGTTACACATGTAACAAGACTGACCACTATGCTAGAGAATGCCCTAATAGAAAGGATTCTCCTGGGGATGATGATAACAACAACAACAGGAGGAATGGAAATCAAAGGAACAACAGGGTCAAAGGAAAAAGGAAGGCTCCCTTTGGTCGCTATGAAATGGGCAACCTTTCAGAAGGTCAAGAAATTCCAGGTATTAGGAATCTAATGTTGTTGATGATAAGAAAAATGAATTCATTCTTGTATCTGCCCTCTCTGTTGCATCTCCACTCGACACCATGGATGTCTGGTTGATTGATAGCGGTGCTTCAAGGCACCTCACTGGGTTTAAAGAAGCGCTTTCTAATTTGATTGTGAAGGATACTAATCTGAAAATTATCCTTGGAGATAGTGCCACCTATCCCGTGAAAGGGACAGGGACTGTGACCCTCTGTCTATCTCAAGGTCAAGTCCTTTGCTTGCAAGATGTATTCTATGTACTTGATTTGAAGAATAACCTTGTGTCTATTTCGGCCATGGAAGACAAAGGTTTCAAGGTGGCATTCGTCGATGGAAGGGTACGCATCTGGAAGAAGAGTCTCAAGGAAGCTCTTATGGTTGGGTTTAGAGTTGATACACCTACCAGGTTGGAGAAAGTCCACTGGGGGCTATGACATGTGATACTATTCGTCAAACCAAACTATGGCACCAGAGGTTTGGAGTCTGGACACCTTCATCACAAAGCCCTTCCCGAAGCAAGGAAGGTGGTGACAGGGATGCCCGAATTCAAAAATGATCATGAAGGTGTATTTTAAGGTTGTGCCGAAGGAAAGCATACAAGGGGACCTTTCCCCTTAAGTGTCACAAAGACATCTGATGTCTTGCAATTGATACATTCTGACTTATCTGGTATGCTGCCCGTGACATCCTTGGAAGGATGTTCTTATTACATGACGTTTATAGATGACTTCTCTAGCAAGACCTGGATATATTTCTTGAAGAAGAAGGACGAAGCATTCAGATGGTTTCGTACCTTCAAGGCCTTGGTGGAAAATCAAACAGGAAAGAAGATCAAGATTTTGAGGACCGATAATGGCACTGAATATGAGTCAAACGAGTTCAATGACTTTTGCAGAGAAGCTGGCATTAAGAGGGAGTCCACAAACGTGTATACTCCTGAGCAAAATGGCATCGCTGAAAGAAAGAATAGAACCATTGTGGAAGCTGCTCGTGGCATGCTATGTGACCAAGGTCTTCCAAAGTTTCTATGGGGAGAAGCTGCGAACACTGCTGTGTACGTACAAAATTGATGCCCGCATTCTGCTCTGGACTCCAAAACTCCCGAAGAAGTCTTCTCTGGTAAGAAACCGATGTTTCTCATTTTGGAGTTTTTGGTTGTCCCGTTTACTTTCATGTGCCGAAAGAGAAGAGAAGCAAGCTGGATGCTTCTGGAAAGAAGGGAATGTTTGTGGGCTATAGTGAAACTTCGAAGGCATATAGAATCTGTGTCTGGTCAAAGAGAAGTGGAGATATGCCACGATGTCACCTTCGATGAAGATGCTTCCCTTAGGAAAGTGATAAATCTTCCTAGCTCCAAGGAAGACAATGATGAAAGATCAGGGAAGCAGGAAGAGTCGAAGGATGAGATGATGCCTGATGTTGAAGAACCGATGGACCCTATTGATCCACCTCATTCAATGAAGAGAAGACCCTCATGGCTCAGGGATACTCTTGAGAATGCCGAGAGACATATGGCCCCAAGGGGGACATTCTGTGAAAGCAAGAAGCCAAATAGATACTAAGGGTATATAGCAGCCATGAGTACATTCGTACAATCTGAGCCTGGATCATTTGAAGAAGCTGTAAAGCATCAAGTCTAGAAGGATGCTATGCATGAAGAGTACGAGTCCATTATGAAGAATGATGTCTGGGATGTGGTTCCGAGACTGGAGGACAAAGGTGTTGTCACCTTGAAATGGCTCTATAAGATCAAGCATGGATTTGATGGTAGTGTTGAAAAGTTCAAGGCAAGATTCGTTGCCTGAGGTTTCTCTCAAAAGAAAGGCGTAAACTATGATGATATATTTGCACCTGTGGCCCGATAGACCACCATTCGATCTATTCTTGCCCTTGCTGCTACGCAAGGATGAAATCTTCATCAGTTAGATGTGAAGACTGTCTTTCTACATGGTTCGATAAAGGAAGAGGTGTATGTGGAGCAACCTCTGGGGTTTGAAGTCCATGATAGAGACACTCATGTATGCAGGTTGAAGAAAGCCCTCTATGGGTTGAAGCAAGCCCCCAGGGCTTGGTACGAGAGGATAGATAGCTACTTGATGAAACTGGGCTTCACTCGTAGTAATGCTGATCCGAACCTTTACTTCAAGGTTGATAGAGAAAAGCCTCTCATTCTAGTTCTCTATATGGACGATCTCTTCTTGGCAAGTGCTGACCCTCTCATTCATCAGTGTAAGAGGGAGCTCGCTTCTGAGTTCGAGATGAAGGACCTAGGACTGAGGCATTACTTCCTAGGCCCGGAGGTCTGGCAGAGACCTAGCGAGATTTTCCTCTCTCAAGGAAAATACATTGTGAAGTTGCTGGAAAGATTTGGAATGGTGGATTGTAAGTCTGTGTCGACACCGATGGAGCTCAAATTTAAGAAGTTGAGTGGAAATGATGCTGGGCCCGTGCTAGCAAATCCTACTGAGTATCGTCAACTCGTAGGGGCCCTAATGTTCTTAGTGAACACCCGTTCGAACGTATGTTTTGCAGTGAACACTTTGAGTCAACACATGGTTGATCCTCATCACATTCATTAGGTTGGTGCCAAGAATCTGTTGAGATATCTTTGGGGCACGATAAACCATGCGCTGAGATACATTGCCGAGAGTTTGAGACTCCATGGATATACTAATGCCGATTGGGTTGGCAGTGTGGTGGATCACAAGAGCACATCTGGATGCTGCTTCACACTTGGGTCTGCTTCTATATCTTGGATGAGCACCGCTGAGGCCGAATACATTGCAACAAGTATGGCCTGTTGTGAAGCTGTCTGGTTGTGAAAGCTCTTTAGTGAGTTGTTCGAGCATGTGCTAGGTACCATCGTTATCCTTTGTGATAACTAGAGTGGGATTCGTTTGTCAGAGAATCCAGTGTTCCCCAATCGATCCAAGCATATTGATATTAGGTACCACTTTATCCGAGATATGGTACAGCGAGGCGCCGTAAGGCTCGATCATATAGGAACTGATGAGCAGGTCGCGGATATTCTCACAAAGCCCTTGGGGAAGGTCAAGTTCCTAACTTTCTGTGAGAATCTTGGAATCGTGGAATGACCCTATTCTGAGGGTCCTGTTAGATGATGAGTTCTGGAAGCTCCAGGGGGTTTTGGGGATAGCTTCTTGGAGCTATAAGCAACCACAGGGCTAGGCTTGTTGAACCTTGTTGGTGCGCTTCTGCCCCACTGTTATGATATTGAGTTGGTTCAGCTCTCTTTGATCTGTGCCCCGTATGCATCCTACTCATGGAGTCCCGAACTCATGGGAAGTACCTCTCATCCTGGCCAATGAGGTGGGAAAAGCTAGAGAGCAGTAGCAAGACCGATGGATGCATCGGAGATTGCCGTGCTCTCTATGTCTAGGATGGCACGTGTCCAACCACTTGATCTAGGATCAAGTCTAGTGAGGTTTCAGACCTCCAACTGACTTTGGGTCAGTTAAACCAACTTCGGGTTGGTATGAGACTCCTTTGAGTCCTATAGAGGTTTCGGACCTCTAAGCTGATTTTGTCAGCCGAGAATGATGTCTTTGTGACTCACCTTTTGTTCTGAAATAAAGAAGTCAGCAAAGTAAATTACGGTGGGATGACGCACGATGTTTGGATGGCACATGTGGATGGAGTTCTCGCTAGTTGAGAGGGAGTGTTAATTTTGGGCAACTAGGTCCAAACTCCATGTTGTGATGCTTAGATGACGATGCCAATATTTTTATTGGATTCCTCTTTCGGAGAGGTGCAAGATCGATACATCATCTTGATCGGATGAGCAGAACATTTATTTTTAATTAATTCCACTTATGCACAAGGTCGGCTAGAATTGTAATGTAGGCTTGGAGCCCCAACAGATGTGTCACACACCCTCACAGATGGATATATATTGGTCAATGTTGAAGGTCATTTTCACCATCACTCATCACACATTTCTCTCTTGCATATGATTGGTTCGATCTCACATTTGGAGGCTTCTCTTCACTCACACGTGGGAAAACAACAACTAGGGTTTTCTGATCTAACCTAGTGTTTCAACGTAGATTTGACCAATGTTGACTTTGGTCAACTTGACCTCAAACTCTCCCAAAACTTCGATTTCTGCAGTCTGCATTTTTTGGCACAAAAACCAAGGCTGAGCGATGACCTTTGACCTCCTGCGTTGACTTTTCTATTGTTGTTGTTCTGCATTGATCGTTGACTGGACAGCGTTGACTTTTGTTGACTTTGGGTTGACTGTTGTAGAGCTATCTTGAGGGTTGTGTGACACTTCTGGTCGATTGATCGTAAAGAGACTTTGTTGGTTGAAGCATCCTATTGACCGTCGTAACGCACCACAACACATATATTTTGTTGATCAAGTTAAGTGTATTTTTGGCTTGTCTTTTGTCGATTTATTGGTATGTGCTATCAGCATTTTACTTTCTTGTTTATCTGATTATTGTTTGATACTAGGAATAGAAGTAAAGTTGCATCAAGCATAGAACATCTACAAAAATTTACAATTGTTTACAATTTGACCTCTTGAGAGGCTTATTATTTTATTTATGAGCTAGTTTGGTGGGCTTGTCACCAAAGGTTAGTTACTTTGCACATTATTTTATCTTAGGGGCTAATGTAGGCCCAATTAGGTAATTCGAACTCCTAAGAAGTGTATAAATAGGAGTGACATGAATTCTTTTGTATCATCACTTGGATTGGATCATTCTCTCTCTTGAGATTTTCGCTATTCTCCCTGGTGGACAAAGTTAGAGCATGGATGAATTTTGATGTTTGGATTATATTTTCTTATCTTGGAGCTTCTTGATTGGCAAATGTATTGATGGTTGGATATATTCTCTTACATGTAAGTGTGAACTTGATGTTATTTTCTTTTACTTTGTCACATACATTGATAATGGGATTTTCGCTATTTTAGGGCTAACTGTTGCATGCATTTACTGCTTAATTGTGGAATTATGTTTCTATATAGCATATCTCTATGTATGGGCCATTGTAATATCCCCAAAGGGAAATAACCAGTAATAAACAGAAATGCACTAAGACAGATATAAACTGAACCAGATCACTGAATCATGACACATGTAACACCGAAATCTGAGCCATTTTATTAATCAGAAAGTACATAGAGAGGAGTACAATAAATCAG